>PJEM01011265.1:44413-55764 GCA_004023845.1 Helogale parvula
CCCCCCCCCCCCCCCCCCCCCAGCCAACACTGGGAAGGGCACCTAGCCTTTCTCCCTTGCCAGGCTATAACAAAGCACCCAATCCTCCCCCTTCCTCTTGCCAGTGTAGCATCAAACACATTTGGGTAGAGCTGGGACATTTGTCACTGCTGGGCCATAACAGTGGAAACCATATGAGCGGTCCACACAACCACCTTCTCCTTAGGTGACAACACATCCGTCTCCTTCCCTGGGAACGTGCTGTTAACAGGAGGCCCAGGGGAGTTTAGACTTTCCCCATCTCTGGAGGGCCTCAGTGGGAGCCTGGTGGGGGGCAATAAGGAGCCTCCCCCAGGCAGGGAGGTGTCCACTCTCACCCGGCAGTAAGGAGGGGCGTCACCCCCTTGGGGGTGCGGGAGCCAGCGATGGCCAAGTGGGGAGCCAGGACTTTGCCATTTCCCCCTGGCAGAAACAAAGCAGAATTCTCCCTTCCCCTGTTGGAATGATATCAGAGGACGTCAGCCAAAAGTGAAAGTTTAATAAAACCCAGAATCTCATCCTCTAACACAATACTTGAGAATCAGTAAAAATTACTTATTCTATCAAGAACCAGAAAGATGTCAAATTGAATGAAGGCAATCAATAAATGCCAACGACAGAATGATGGAGACGTTTGAATTCTCTGACAAAGACTTTAAAGCATTCACCACAAAAATGCTTTGATGAGCATTTATGAACGTCCGTGAAATGAATAAAAAAATAATACAAAGTCTCGGAACAGAAGAAAGATAAAAAAGGACAAAAAGAAAAATTTTAAGTTGGAAACTGGAATAATCTAGGTTTAAAAATCCTGGTGGATGGGGGATGCCTGGCGGCTCAGTCAGTTGGGGGGAGGGGTCCGACTTCGGCTCAGGTCATGATCTCATGGTTCATGGGTTCGAGCCCTGTTTCAGGCTCTGTGCTGACAGCTCAGAACCTGGAGCCTGCTTCCAATTCTGTGTCTCCCTCTCTCTCTTTCTCCGTCTCTCTCAAAAATGAACACACACCCACACCCACACACACACACACAATCCTGATGGATGGGTGCAACTATAGAATGGAAGGAGCAGAGGAAAAATCCATGAACTGGAAAAAAGCTCAAGAGAACTTTCCCAGTCTAAACAACAGACCAAAGGTAGAACAATCAATCAAACAACCCAAACCAAAGCATGAGGAGACTGTGGATCTGTAGGGGAAGATTAAATGCTTGTCATCAGAGTCTCAGAAAAGGGAAAAGAAGGGGGCTGAAAAAATACTTAAAGGTATAATGGCTGAAAACTTCCCAAATTTGGCCAAAGATGTAATACTCAAGAAGCGGGCACATCCAAACGAGGTCAACACAAAGAAGTCCGCACCAAGATGCATAGTCCAATTTCTGAAAACTAAAGACAAAGAAAGACATGTGAGCAGCGAGACAAAAATGCTACCTTAGTAATGGAGGGGAAACAACTTCATGACAGAAGGTTTCTGATGAGAAAAGAGAGAGGACGGAAGGAAGTGGTACCATCTTTCAAATACTGAACTGCTGACCTCCAATCTTCCTTATATCCAATCCATATACTCTTCAGGAATGCAAAATAAATCAGGATGTTCTCAGATAAAGGAAAACTAACAAAACATGTCATCAGCAGGCTCGTCTTAAAGAATTGCTAAGGGAAGTTCTAAACAAATTAAAAGAAATAACCTTCAAATATCAGGAAGGAAAAAAAGAACCTGGTGATCAAAAATAGTAAATAAAATAGTCTTCTTTCTCCCCATGAGATGTCTATTATTGATGGCTTCAGGAAAAAATTTATAACATTGTGTATGTGGCTCTAAATATATGTAGAGGAAATATTTATTATAATTATATTTTTATTTGGAAGAAGGTAAAGGGACATAAAGGGAAGTAAAGGTTGTAGATGTCACTGAAACTCATAAGATACCAGTAAGCTCTGATAAGCTATGTATATGTAATATCCAGAGCCACTGCTCAAAAAAGCTACACAAGAAGAACATTAAAAAATGTTATAGAGAAATCAAAATATAATCTAACCCAGAAGGAAAGAGAAAACAAAACAATGAGAAACAGAAAAAAAGAAACATAAAGCAAAAAAATAGTGGACTTAAGTCCTACAACAGTCATACTTATGTTAAATGTAAATAGTGTAAATATACCAATTAAAAGACAGAGATTGGCAGAGTAGATTAAAAATGCTGCCCATGAGAATCTCACTTCAAATAGAATTATACACGTAGATTGAAAGTAAAATTGTAGAAAAATATACTACGTAAACATTAGTCAAAAGCTAGCAGGAGTGCCTGTGTTAACGTATGAAGGAGACTTCAAGACAGAAAATGACCAGAGACAGAAAGGAGCATAATATAATCATAAAAGATCAATCGACTAGGAAAAGACAGCAGTCCTAAGTGTGTATGAATGAACTAAACAATACTACAAAATATGTGAAGCAGAAACTTACAGAACTAAAAGAACACATAAAGAAATCCACATTTATAACTGGAGACATCAATACTTCCTCTCTCAATAATTGATAGGCCAACTAGATGTACAAAATTAGTAAGAATAAATAAGAACACAGTAACTCCATGAACCAATAGAATTTAATTGACATTTATAGAACACCCCATTCAACATAAGCAGGATACATATTTTTCCAGTGCTCATGGGACACACACCAAGACATACAACATCTGGGGTCACAAAACAAACCTCAGTTAACCTGAAATAACTGAAATCATAGATAATGCATTATCCAACCACAGGAGATGTCAAAGTAGAAATCGGTAACAGAAAGATAAGAAGAAAATATTGGAAAGTCCAAATACTTGGGACACTAAGTAAAACACTTCTAAATAATCCGTGGGCCAAACAGAAAGCCTCAAAAGAAATAAATAAAAAGTACTGATCTGAATAAAAATGGAAATACAATGTATCAAAATGTTGGATGTGCAAAAGCAGTGCTAAGAGGGAAACTGATAGCACTACAATCCATGCATTAGGAAAAGAAACAGTCTCAAATTAAAATCTAAGTTCCTACTGCAACACCTGTAAAAAGTGAATTAAAATAAGTCCAAAGGAAGGGCATCCTAACGATAAGGGAAGAAATGAGTGAATTTAAAACAAAAAAATAATAACTGAGAAAAATCAATGAAAGAAAGAGCTTGTCCTTTGAAAACCTAAGGACAACTGAAATACACAACATCGTGACTGCGCCCCGTAAATTTCAAAACGTCTTTGAACAACGTTACACGTGTCAATTTGACAACTTAAGGAGATGGACTAATTCTTAAAAAAAAAACAAAAGTTACTGCAATACACTCAATAGGAATAGACAATTTTAATAGTCTGTAACTAGTAGGAATTTAAACTGCTACGATGAAGCACCCACCACCCGGCAAAATCTTTAGATCCGAAGTCTTCACAAGATAATTCTGCCAAATGTTTAAAAAAGAATTAACACCAATTCTACACGATGTCTTAGAGAATACAGAAGAGGAGGGAACACTTCCCAGTTCATTTTAAGAAGTGAGTATTCTTTTGATCCCAAAACCAGACAAAGAACAGTAAAAACAAATAAAAATGAAAAAGAACTATAGACTACCATTCCCCATGAATATAGATGTACGCATCCCTAACAAAAGTTTATCAAACAGAATTCAGTAATATATAAAAACAATTATTTACCATGACCACGCTGGGTTTGTTCTAGGGATCTGAAAACCTATCAGGGTAATCCATCATATCAAATACAGACTGACGAAGAAACACTTGATCATATCAATCGATGTAGAAAGAGCATGCAACAATTCAATTCAAACCCCATTCTTGGTGAAAATTCTCAGAAAACTAGAAATAGAAGGGAACGTCCTCATCTTAAATAAAGTCTATAAAACAAACAAATCCTACATAATCGTTAATGGTGAAAGATTAGACGCTTCACTTCCCAAGACCAAGACCAAGGCCAGAGTGTCTGCACTTGACACTCATTCAACATGGGGCCACAAGTCGGAGTCAGTGCGGTAAGGTCAGAAAAGTAAACATAAAGCAAAGAGATCCGAAAGGGACAAATCAAAATATCCCTATTTACAGATGACATTATCGTCCATGTAGAAAATGCCAAAACACTTGCAGCATGCTAGCAGGTGAGATGGCCACGGGGCAGGGGCGGGCACGCGGAATGAATCTCTGAATCTTAAGCAGGAGCAGAACTTGATCCCACAACCCTGAGATCATGCCCTGGGCTGAAATCAAGAGTCAGACGCTCAACCGAGGGAGACACAGTGGTGCCCCCCAAACGGCATTTTTTAAGGTGAAGGGCAGTCCTGTATCCTTTTTGTGCTGACGGTCACACAAACCCATGTGGGTTAAAACTCAAAGAACCGTACCGAAAACGTGAGGTTTGCTTTGTGCAAATTAAAAAAAAATTTTCTTAATGTTTTATTTATTTTTGAGAGAGAGAGAGAGAGAGAGCAAGCGAGCGTGAGCAGGGGAGGGTCAGGAGAGAGGGAAACACAGAATCCGAAGACAGGCTCCAGGCTCTGAGCTGTCAGCACATCTCACAGAACCGTGAGATCATGACCTGAGCCGAAGTCGGATGCCCAGCTGAGCAAGCCCCCCAGGTGCCCCAAGTTTTGTGCAAATTTTAAGGTAAAAAAATAATTTTTTAAAAGAAAATTGAGATAACAGACACTAGTAGAAGTCAGGGAGGGAGGGTGAGGTGGATGAGGGAGAGGAGTTAAGTGTTCTCAGCTTCTGGGATGCCTGGTGGCTCAGTCGGTTGAGCTTCCAACTACAGTTCAGGTCATGATCTCACAGTTTGTGGGTTCGAGCCCCGCGTCGGGCTCTGTGCTGACAGCTCAGAGCCTGGAGCCTGCTTCCGATTCTGTGTCTCCCTCTCTCTCTCTGACCCTCCCTGGCTTGTGCTCTGTCTCTGTCTCAAAAATAAATAAACATTAAAAAAATTTTTTTAAGTATTCTAAGCTCCTAGTATTCATTGTTAGAAGAGATAAAATAATAATTAAGATTTTGTTAGCTGAAACATGATAAATGTTGGAAGGGCAGCACTAAAGAGTAGAAATTGAGTATGTATCTCTCACACTAAGGGAGGCAAAAGTCATCAAAATACAAAAACGAAATCATAACAATCCATAGTAAAAACTCCAAGAGTCAAAGGCAGTAGGGGAAGCAGTATAGAAAAAAAAGAAAAAAGAATAGAAAAAGGAAAAGAAAAACAAGAAGGCACAAATGAAAATGGTAGATACCAGTTCAAATATATTATGAATGAAAATAGACAAGGGGCATCCGGGTGGCTCCGTCATTTGAGCATCTGACCTTCAAGTCAGGATCTTGGGGTTCCTGAGGGTACCACACCCAGCTGTCTTCGCAGAGCCCCCTTTGGATCCTCTGTCCTTCTCTCTGCCCCTCCCCTGCCTGTGTCTGCATGTGTGCGCATGCGTGCTCTCTCTCTCTCTCTCTCTCTCTCCTCCCATCTCTCTCTCTGCCCTTCCCTGACATGCACTCTTTTTGTCTCTCTCTCTCAAAATAAACAAACATTTTTAAGTAAGGACTAAATATGCCAGTTAAAAACTAAATATGTTCAGCTTAAAAATAATTTAAAAAATAATAAATAGAATTCACAGAGAGCTAGATTTTTAAAAACTAAGAACTGTATCTTAAACATAAAGAATCAGGAAGATTAAAGAGAAAAACAAGGAAGAAAAACAGACCAGACTATTTCTAATTAATATTATATTAATGTTGGCCAAAATAGACGTTGAGGGGGAAAAAAAACCCCCACCAAAACCCAAAAAAACGACATTACAAGGGAGAGAGGATCCCAATATAATGGCAGAAGTCTACCTCATTTAGAGGCTATGAGAATTCTAAACTTGAATGTGCCTGTTTAGAGTCACAAAGTACATAAATCACAACTGACAGAACTTCAGGGAAGCCCTAAAAAAATGCATCGTAACTGAAATGTCAGCATTTCCCTTTTAACTAATGAGGTAAAGCAGAAAAATAGTAAGACACACAGGATTTGAAAAACCGAAGCCAACAGGATGGATCTGACAGACGTTTGTGGAACCCTGAATCACATCACTATAGAATATAAATTCTCAGGCACACAAGGACTCATTTCCAAAATTAACCACTTACTGGCCTATAAAGTGCTTCTCCATCACCCCCAAAGGACAGATGCCTTGCGGATGATGTTTTCTGACCCCAGTGTAATTTAGGTTGAAGTCGTTAACTAGAAAGTTAAACTTACAAAACAACAAGAAAACGAGATTTGGAAACTTCAAAACAATTCTAAATAGCTCACAGGTCAAAAAGAAGCTGTTAGAATTTTTAAATATTTAGAATTGAAAACCAATTAAAATACCGCATACCAAACTAGTCAGCCAAATGATACTTTAAAAAAATACGGAAACTTGGGGTGCCAGAATGGCTCCGTCAGGTAAGCGTCCAACTCTTGATTTCGGCTCAGATCACGATCTCACGGGTTGTGAGATCGAGCCTCACGTCCTGCTCTGTGCTGGCAGCCATCAACCCAGTTGGGATTCTCCCGCCTCCCCTCTCCCCTCAGTCTCTGACCCCCCCTGTGTGCATATGTGCACTCTCTCTCACTCAAAATACATAAATAAACTTAAAAAAATAACCCTCCCCAAAAATCCAGCAACTCAAATTCTTATATTAGAAAAAAAGCTGAAAATGCTTGAGAAGTTTAAACCAAATGAACTTTAAGAAATGAGAAGGAAGAAAATCACACAAAGGGAAGAAATTAATAAAATAGAATACAATCAGACAATAGAATTGACCAAGTCAAAAGTTGATTCTGTGAAAAGATTAGCAAAATAGCAATCTTTTTAAGATTTATCCAGGAAAAATAAACAGAGAGAAGGAACAGAAAAACAATCCTAGGAAATAAAAGTGGGATATAACCGGTGATACCATAGAGATGAAAACAGTAAATGACAGTAGGAATGGCTTTATTTGAAAACAGACAAAATGGCCAAATAGCTAGAAAAATAAAACAAGCGCAAACTGACTCAAGAATAAATAGGATGCCTGGGGCGCCTGGGGGGCTCAGTGGGTTAAGCGTCCAACTTTGATTCAGGTAAGGATTTCGCCATTCTTGAGTTCAAACCCCACGTCGGGCTCCGTGCTGACAGCTCGGAGCCTGGAGTCTGCTTCGGATTATGTGTCTCCCTCTCTCTCTGCCCCTCCCCTCCTTGCTCGTTCTCTCTCTCTCTCAAAAACAATAAATAAACATTAAAAAATAGAATAAGTAGGATGCCTGAATAGCCCTATAAACATTTAGAAAACATTAAAGTAGTAATTAACTGGGGCACTTGCGTGGCTCAGTCTGTTGAGCATCCGACTTCAGCTCAGGTCATGATCTCACAGTTCGTGGGTTCGAGTCCCACATCAGGCTCTGTGCTAACAGCTCAGAGCCTAGAGCCTGTTTCAGATTCTGTGTCTCCCTTTCTCTCTGCCTCTACCCTGCTCGTGCTCTGTCTCTCTCTCTGTCTCTCAATATAAAATAAAGACATAAAAAATTTTTTGAAATCTGCAAGTGTAATTCATCACACTGACAGGTTAAACGATAAACCATAACGATCTCCAACAATGCAGACAAAATATTTAATAAAATTCAATGTCTATTCATGAAAATTTTTTTTTAAATTAAGGAAAACCCTTATGTTTGTATTTTTGAACATACCTATAAAACATTGTTCTTAATGGGAACATGTTAAAAATATTCCCTTTCAAGTCAGGAATAAGACCACAATGCCTGCTCTCATTTCCTACCCAGCTTATTAGTCAGCAACTGAAAGAGAAGATTTAAAAACCAAAGAGAAAGAACCTAAGCTGATAGAACCTACAGAAGTTATTTAAAGTAATTGGGGCGCCCGGGTGGCTCAGTAGGTTAGGCGGCCGACTTCAGCTCAGGTCATGATCTCGCAGTTTGTGGGTTCAAGCCCCACGTCGGGCTCTGTGCTGACAGCTCAGAGCCTGGAACCTGCTTCGGATTCTGTGTCTTCCTCTCTCTCTGCCCCTCCCCAGCTTGTGCTCTGTCTCTGCCTCTCAAAAATAAATTGTTAGAAAAATTATTAAGAAGAGTTATTTAAAATAATGATAACTGGATATAAGAGCAATATAACAGGATCAATATAGGCAGCAAGTACTAAGAAAAACTAATTTTAAAAATCACTTAACATGGAAAAAAACAATACATTTAATAAGAAATCAGCAGTATCTTAAAAAGAATGAATGAGTAAAAGTCTTTAACAAAGACAAATTCAGGGGCACCTGGGTGGCTCAGTCGGTTAAGCGTCCAACTTCGGCTCAGGTCATGATCTCGCATTCATGGGTTTAAGCCCTGCGTCGTCGGGGTCTGTGCTGACAGCTCAGAGCCCGGAGCCTGCTTCAGATTCTGTATCCCTCTCTCTCTCTCTCTCTCTCTCTCTGACCCTCCCCTGCTCATGCTGTCTCTCTCTGTCTC
Organism: Helogale parvula; assembly: GCA_004023845.1. NCBI lineage: Eukaryota > Metazoa > Chordata > Mammalia > Carnivora > Herpestidae > Helogale > Helogale parvula. Next base: position 52,942 of record PJEM01011265.1, read on the forward strand.
TCTCTCTCTCAAAAATAAATAAAACATTTTAAAATTTTTTAAAAAAGACAAAGACAAATTGACAGATATGCTTTATTTATGGAGAGAATTAACTCTGTAAAGATACCAGTTCTTTTTACACCAAGGCAAGTTCAATAAAAAAGTTTTAATATTAACTTACAACTAAGTTAATGAGCCAAATCTAAAACGTATCTGGAGTTCTTACATCTTATGCAGAGACGGAAGGAAAACAACGAACACCTGTAGGAAGAAGTTGGATGCGCTTCACTTCCAGACGCTGACACTTACTCAAGTCAGAGTCATTGAGAGCGTATTCCATCAGCGTTCACACTGAACACGAGAACAGAAGAGGGCCTGGGAAGAGACTTACCCACAGGAAACGATAGATAGAGGTGTCATCCCAGATTGCAGGACAGGGCTGGGATTCAATACGTCGTGCTAGGTCAACTGTGTTTCCAAAAAGAAAGAAAGAAAGAAAGAAAGAAGGAAAAGAGAAAAGAAGAAAAGAGAGTTCTACCTAACACTATGCATAAACTCCAAGTCCCAATGAATTAAAGACTTAAACTTAAAAGGCAAGACATTGAAACTTCTGGGAAAATACGTATGTCCTATCTCATATTTCTGATGTTGGAATGACACTTTGAGAAAAAAAGATCAGCCATAAAAGAAAAGAATAATAAATATATTTACACGAAAACTAACTTGTTACAGTAGATGAGAAAAATATCTAAAAAGAAAGTCAGAAAATGGAGAAAGATATATGTATGTACATATGTGTGTATATATATATATATATAAATTACATGTGTGTGTGTATATATATATGGGATTAAAATTCAGATTATATCAGGAACTCGCAAAAGTCAATGAAAATGGAGAATCAATTCTACAGAAAAATAGGCTGAGGCCTAGCACTTTTTTTTTTAATTTTAGAGGAGAGTGCCAGCAGGGGAGAGGACACAGGGAGAGAGAGAGAGAGAGAGAGAGAGAGTGAGAGACGCAAAGAGAGAGAGAATCTTAAGCAGGCTCCATGCTCAGCATGTAGCCCGACACGGGGCTCAATTCCACGACCCTGGGGCCATGACCTGAGCTGAAATCAAGAATCAGATGCTAAACCAATGGAGCCACCCAGATGCCACAGAGAAGAAAAAAAAAAAAAGAAGTGACTAACCATAATAGAAAAGAATAATAATAAATATACTCACAGAAAAATGAACTTGCTACAGTAGTTGAGAAAAAACTACCTGAAAAGAAAGTCAGGAAATAGAGAAAGATATAACATTAAAAAAGTATGTGATTGTCAAAGGATTAAAATCCAGGTTTATCAGGAACTCCAAAAAGTGAGTAAAAAAAAAAAAAAAATTGATCAACTCTACAGAACAGTCTGAAGACCAGCACTTCTTAAACGAGAAAATTCTAATGATTAACAAAGATACAAAAATGTGGCCCACCTCATTAGGAAGCAGGAATATACAAATGAAACCTACGAAGAGATACCATTCTGTATCTACCAGCCTGATGACATGCATGTCTGACGATTCCAAACAGTGAAGACAGGGAGTAACGGGAATCTTTACAAAGCACTACTGTAAGTCTAAATTGCTAAAAAGCATTGTAGAAAACCATGTGTCATTATCTTGTACATTCAAGACTGAAACTCAGTACCCAAACATCTTTTAACAGAACAAAACAGAATATTTACTCCAGGTCTGATGCACTCTAATACTTTCTCTGATGCTCACTAAGTCGATTCCATCACCACTAAAGAGCTGAAACCTACATTCAAGAACAAACAGTATCCTACAGAAATCCCTGCACTTTTACCAGGAGACATTTATAAAACATCCCTGGCAGTTTTTTGGTTTTGTGGGATTTTTGTAAAATTTTTAAAAAGGAGAGAAAAAAAAATCTATCAAAAAGAGAATCTTTTAGATCCACCAATAATAATAAGATACCTAGGAATAAACATAACCAAAATGGTGAAACACCTGTACTCTGAAAACCATAAAAAAGAAACTGATGAAAGAAACTGAAGGCGACACAAAGAAATGGAAAGATATTCCATGCTCACGGATTGGGAGAACAAATATTGTTTAAATGTCTATACTACCCAAAACAATCTCACATTTAACACAATCCCTATCAAAACACCAACAGCAGGGTGTCTGGGTGACTCAGCTGGTTAAGCATCCAACTCTTGATTTTGGCTCTGGTCATGATCTTATGGTTTGTGGGCTCGAGCCCTATGTCAGGCTCTGCGCTGACAGCACTGAGACTGCTTGGCATTCTCTCTCTCTCACCTTCTTCTCTCTCTGCCCCTCCCCCACTCAGGCACACTCACTCTCTCTCAAAATAAACTTAAAAGAAAATTACCCAAAGGATAAAGAAGTGCTGATGCATAGGAGCACATGTACCCCAATGTTCATAGCAGCACTGTCAGCAATAGCCAAATCATGGAAAGAACCTAAATGTCCATCACCTGATGAGTGGATCAAGAAGATGTGGTATATATATATATATATATACAATGGAGTACTATATGGCAATGAGGAAGAATGAAATATGGCCATTTGTAGCAACGTGGATGGACCTAGAGGGTGTCATGCTAAGCGAAATAAGTCAGGCAGAGAAGGACAGATACCATATGGTTGCACTCATAGGTCTAACAGGAGAGACCTGGCAGAGGACCATGGGGAGGGCAAGGGGAAGAGAGCTGGGGAGAGTTAGGGACACAGATCATGAGAGACTACTGAAAACGAACTGTGGACTGAAGGGGGAGGGGGGTGGAAGGAAGAGGGTGATGGTCATGGTGGGGGGCACTTG
>PJEM01011266.1:0-23467 GCA_004023845.1 Helogale parvula
CGAGCAGGTCAGGACAGCCCGGCCAGCAAGGCTCCCCAGGGACCTCTGGGGAGCAGGCAGGAATGTCGCTGGTGGGGGGTGATAGGGAGGGACCCTGGAGGTCGGCCCTGTGACCATGAGGCACACAGGAAGGACCTGCTTTGTGAGCCATTTCCCCCAAGCATAGGGCACAGATTTAGACCACATTTCGACCAAAACCTCTGTGCAGAGAGCTCTGTTCTTGCGGCTGGTGACGGCGGCTGCCTCTGTCTACCGCCGCTGGACCAGTGTCCCTGTGCCCTGGTCTCAGGCTGGGGATGGGACTAGGAGGAGAGACGGGACAGAGGCCACCCTGGCAGGGGCTGCGGCGGAGGACCTGGTCCTGTGGGCCACCCCCCCCCCCCCGCCCCTGCTCCTCTGTTCACTGACGCTTCGCTTGACCTCTGAGCCCCGGGACGCATCTCCAGCAAAGTAGGATCAGACCCTCCAGAGCGCGCTGTCCCTCGGACTTGCGGAATGTCCTCCGGACGTGACCGGGCCGGGGAGTCAGGGTGCCCCTCAGGCGGAGCTCTTGAACTCTCCTGCCGCCCAAGGAACCGTCGGGCTGCCAGTGCGGATGCCACAGGACAGGTGTGGCTGCCACCATTTGTACTCGTGAGTCCAGGTCCCAGGCTAGCTTCCGTCCTCAGGGTGGCTGCTTTCTTTTTTTAAGTTTTTAAATTCATTTTGAGAGAGAGAGACAGCTCAGTCAGGGGAAGGGCAGAGAGAGGGGAAAAGAGAGAGAGTCCCAAGCAGGCTCCGAGCTGTCAGCACAGAGCCCGACGAGGGGCTCAAACTCATGAACTGTGTGAGATCATGACCTGAGTCGAAACCAAGGGTCGAACCTTAACTGACTGAGCCCTTAGGTGCCCCCAGAGTGGCTCTCCTCAGGCAGCAAGGCCCAGGGCGCCCGGGGGGCTGGGTCAGTGAAGTGTCCCCCGACTTGGGCTCAGGCCATGATCTCGCGGTTTGTTAGGTGGAGCCCCGTGTTGGGCTCTGTGCTGACAGCTCAGAGGCTGAAGCGGCTTCAGAGTCTGTGTCTCCCTCTCTCTCTGGCACCTCTCCTCTTCCTACTCCCCTGCCCCTCTCGCAAACATAAACAAACATTAAGAAAAAATTCTAAACCAGCAAGGCCTGATGCTTTCGGCCCTGGGGCTCCCCCTTGGAGCCCCATCCCTGTCAGAGCTCTCAGACGCCAAGGCTGGAAGGCACCCCTCAGACCCCGGCCGGATCTGGCAGCCTCGGGAGGCCTCCCAGCAGGCGAGGCCCCAGACTCCGAAATCGCTGCTCAGCCGCGGCAGCGTCCTGTCTGGGAGACCCGGCCCGGGAGGAGGAGTCCCAAGGTGTTTTCTGTTCTCAAACCGTTAAGCACGGACTTACACCGGCAGCTCCTCCCCCAGGCACGTGCCCAGGAAACACGAAAACCCGCACATGACTGTCGACAGCAGCACTCCTGGGGGCGGCCCAACGACGGAAACAGCCCAGGTGTCCCTTAGCGGACACGCGGGTGAAGAAAACGAGGTGTTCCACACGCGAGGCTGTTACTCCAGATAAAACAGAAGGAGCCATGGATGCACGCCACCACGGGGTGAACCCCGAAAACCTGACACTAAGTGACGGAAGCCAGACGCAAGAGACCACACGGTGCAGGATTCTATTTACACCAAATCTCCAAACCAGGCAAACCTGCAGGGACAGGAAGTCGGCTGCTGGCTGCTGAGGACCCGGGGGAGGTGGTGGGGGGAGGGGCTTAGGGGGCACCCCATGAAGGAAAGGGGGTTTCTTTCTGAGGTGAGGAAAACGTTCTAGAATTGCAGTGCTGGCTGCACATGGCTGGAAATGTAGCAAAACCCACGGAATCGTGTATTTTCAAGGGTGAATTGTGTGGTGGGCGAATTCTATCGCAATAAAGCGTTATTAAGAAGATTTAAAGAGACCGATGGGAGATGTGGGCTGACCTTCTGGATCTGCCACCAGCCCGCGCTGGGATACGGGGAAGGTGGCTTCCTCCCCGCCCCCAACCCCGCCAGCCCCTCCAAGAGCCAGGGAGGGACGACGCCCGCCTCTGAGGGGCGCTGGGAGGAGTGGATGGAAGGTGCCTTGGCAGGAGGAACAGGAACAGAGGCATTATTTAAATGGACAAGATTTACTGTGGAGATGTCACTGCTCTGGGAAGTTGTGATGTCCTTGAGTCACAGGCTCCGAGCCCGTGGAATGACAAGTTACGGGGGACCTGAGAGCCACCGGGAGCACAGGCAGCATGATGCTGCCCCCGCCCGGGTACATGTGCGCCCCCCACCCACCCACACCTGCCGGAGGCAGGGAGGCCACAGAGCTGGTGGAGAAGCAGCGGGAAGGAACTGCCACGCTTTACGTCAGGTACCCTGGTGGGAACGGCCACCCGGAGTGGCATTGCCTCCCACCTCTACCCAGGACGCGAAACAGAATCAGACGCAGGCTCTCTGAAATCTCTCTGAAACAGGAAGCCCTCCGGCCGCGTCTGCCTCCCAGCCCCCACGCCGGGTGTCCAGATGTGACCACTGCCAGCTCGGTCCCTCTTTCCACGGCCCAAGTGGACAGCCCGAGGCTGACTGTGGTCGTTGGTGTGGGTGTGGCTCCGGAACACACCCAGCCACTGTCCTGTCCGCCATCTTGATACCCCGACACTGCGGTCCCTCTGCAGGGGGACCACACCTGCAGGCCGGTCCTGGCGTCTGGGTGTGCCCAAGGTGAGGACAGGAGGAGGGTCAATGGGCGCAGGAGAAGGCAGGCTGTCTCCGGGCTTTTAATTCTGGATCAGCAGGATTCGATACTGATCGTGACCATCCTACTAATAAAAACAATAAAACTTGGGGCGCCTGGGTGGCTCAGTCGGTTAAGTGTCTGACTTCGGCTCAGGTCATGATCTTACAGTTCGTGAGTTCAAGCCCCATGTCGGGCTCTGTGCTGACCGCTCAGAGCCTGGAGCCTGCTTCCGATTCTGTGTCTCCCTCTCTCTCTGTCCCTCACCCACTCACACTCTGTCTCTTTCTCTGTCTTAAAAATAAATAAACATTAAAAAAAAAAAACAACCCATCAGGTGCCTGGGTGGTTCAGTTGGTTGGGCATCCAACCTCAGCTCAGGTCATGATCTCATGGTTCGTGGATTTGAGCCCCACATTGGGCTCTGTACTAATAGCTCAGACCTGGAGCCTGCTTCCGATTCTGTCTCCCTCTCTCTCTGCCCCTCCCCTGCTCACACTGTCTCTCTCTCTCAAAAACAAGTAAACATTTAAAAAATATTTTAAAAAACCACTAATACTAATAAATAGCTCCCACTGTACTATAGGCACAGACTTTACAGTCTTATGATTCAGGTCTCACAGCAACCTGATGAACTGCATATATTCATCTTCATTTCATAGATCTGGACAACGAGGCTCAGAGAGGTTAAGTATCTTGCCCAAGGTCACACAGCTAATACATCCTTTACTGACAGGATTTGAAACTAGGTCTGTCTGATGCAGAATCAGTGGAAGGCATACTTGATCTACGACACCCCCTCAGGCTTTCTGCCAGGAGCCCGCAAGACGAAGACCGCCGGCCACCCTGACAGTGAGCGCTCTATAGAAGGGTAACCTCAGTGACCAGCCCAGCTCCTGTGGGGATGGGACCCAGCCCCAACTGTCACATTCATGTCAGATGCCGTGAGGGCTCTTTGGTTCATCTCATGCTGGAGCCCTGGGAGAGAGGAGGCAGGTTTGAAGCCCTTAGTCTGAGAAGCGGTCCTGGTACAGAAGGAGCCTGGCCCCGGCGCTCACGTCCTGTGTCAGGGCCGCCGAGACAGCTCCCCTCCCCCCACCCCCCCTCCTGCAGGTGGTCCTGGACGGTGCCGCCAGCACGGGGCTGAGGGTCGGGGGGTCCACCCACCAGCTCAAGGGTGGGACAAAGAGACTGATTACTCACACTCTTCAGAAGTGAGGTGCAGGGGCACCTGGGGGCTCGGTCGGTTAAGCGTCTGACTTCCGCTCAAATCATGACCTCACGGTTGGTGAGTTCAAGGCCCGTATCAGGCTGTCTGCCCTTAGCACAGAGCCCGCTTTGGAGCCTCTGTCCCCCTCTCTCTGCCCCTCTTCCACTCATCCTCTCTGTCTTTAAAATAAATTAGTAAAACATTAGAAAAAATGAAGTGGGGTGCAGAGTCTCACATAGGACAGGACCCTATCCTAATTCTTTCCTTCCAGATTCCCCAAAGCTCTTGCATTTCCAGAAGGGACCCGGGCCCCTCGCACCGCAGGCCGCACCTGACTCAGTAGGCTCCTGAAAGGAGAAACAGAGAAAAAGGAACCAGGCAGAGAAATCCCTGAAAAGTCACGTCAAAACTTGGAACAGGCGAGCGTTGCAGTAAGAGAAGGGGACCAGAAACAAGAAGTCACAACCCCAGGGGCACGTGCCCCGGCCAGTAAATGAACGTGATTTGCTTTAAAACGCAGGGGAGAGAGCGCCTCTCCGCCAGAGCCCTTGGTCAGACACCTGCACAGCCACAATACTTCCGCTTTTGCCTTGGCTGCCCCGAGGTGTCAGTGAGGGTCTGACCCCGGCCATCCGTGCCCGCCCTCCCATCCAGTGAGATCTGCTTTGCCGACTGCGTCTGTAACCACAAGGGTCCCCGATCTCCTGGTTGGAAGCTGGACGACCCCTGGACTGCGGAGGGGGGTTTTAGCATTAACAGGGAGCTGGATTAGTGACTTTTAAGGCCCTTTTCTAACCCTGCATTTTGGGGACAGGGATCCATCAAGAGCCCGCCATGCACTCCTCCTCCACAAACAAGCCTCTGCATGGTCTCCCGGAACACGGTCTCTGCTTCTGGAATGTCAAGGAGCCACGGCCTCCAGTGCGTGAACTCGTGCAGTGTGGTGAGCACAGACCTGCCTCTTGCCAGCGGCTCCTTTCGGCGCCGGAGCTGGGCTCGGTCACGGGATGCCAGCTGGCACGGAGGCACCAGGAGCCGATGACTGGAGAACAATGGCCCTTCCACAGCGTGACAGCCTGCGAACTGACAACAAAGGCTCAGCGGGGACTGTGCAGTCAGGGGGCTGTCTCTAGGACGCACAGAAGGGAGCGCAAGCCTCCTCCAGGGCTCAGGTTTCCGCACACACAGGAGCCGCCCTGGTGTCCCTTCGGTGGCCCGAGACCCGCTGGAGCCCATGTCGGGCTCCGTGACCGCCTAACCCCAAGCTGTTTGCCAACGTCAAGCCCAGGTTACCGCCCCGCCTCCTTCTCATGTTTTGATGTCAAGGAGACCTTCCTTGGTCAGGGCAATGACGTTCAAGTCCCTGGTGTAACGGTCTGGCAGACCGAAGCCCAGAAGGTTCCCGGGGAGCAAGAACTACAACTCACAGCTTCAGAGTGAGATCTGAGACCGGCCGGGGTCCCACACAGGCCCTGGCATGCTGTCGCCTCTATGAGGAAGGTGCCGTTTGCGGCTCGTGAAAGCCAGATCTCATCCCTGGGCCCCGGTGAACAGCTCCGACTGGGACCACGGAAGGGTTAACATCTCAGAGAGTGACATAGCAGGAGTCAGCCCAGCCTGAGGAAGAGGCAATTAACAGCTCAGGATTAGGATAAACACATTCTCAAGTGGCCAAGACTCTCCTTAGGTAAACTGGGTGGCTTAGCCATGAACCAGCCTCATAAGCAAAAGTGTCAATGAAACAGTCTGCACCTTGTCCCCAGCGCCCCGTGTCCAGACCCTCCTCCTGTCGTTCCAGGAAAGACCTGTCAAATCGGTGCTCGCAGGGCATTAGGCGAGGGCTGGGCCTCTGGCTTCTCCGGGCAGCGCATCTGTGCCTACCTTCCCGACTGCGTGTCGATCTGACAAACTGAGCTGGCCCCCTCCCCTGCTGAGCCTCACCCCTGCCCAGTGTGACCCCCAGGCAGCCTGCTCAGGGAGTGGGCAGTGCTCACACCTCCCAGCCCCCCTCCCCTGCTGAGCCCCGCCCCCACCAGTGTGACCCCCCCCCCCCAAGGCAGGCTGCTTGGGGGTGGGCAATGCTCACACCTCCCAGCCCTAGAGGGCCTTGCTGTCACGTCAGGGTTTTCAGAGGTTAAGTCGTTGGGATTTAAGGCGAGCTGAGTTCAGTGTGGTCGGCCGTAACACGGAGCTCGTAGACTTGACTGCTGGGTCTCTGTGCCTAGTTTACGCTCGCCGGCACAGAGGTCCACGGGTCCCGGCAGCACCGGGGTATTAGCGCTGTGCTCTCAGCTTATGGGGTGTCTTCAGATGTATCCAGCGGAAGCCTGACCAGAGAGCACGAAGCCAGGCACAGCGTTCTCAGTGAACAGTAGGAAACCGCGGCCACAAGCGCTGAGGGCCCTGCTCTCGGCCGGCTGGTTAACGACGGAGTCAGGACCAGAGATTTGTTTTCCTGCCTCCGTGGGGAAACGAGACTGGGCTCCAGAGCAGCCTGACATTTTTATTATTTCGGCCCAGACCCTTTTGAGGCCCAAAGGCACCAGTGTGTGGAGCTGGTTAGCTTCCCTAAGTACGTCCTGGGGGAGGTCGGGGAGGCCCCTGGGCTTGGCCCTGTGGGGTGATCAGGGCCGCTCCGGGCCAGCTAGTGCTCCCCAACTCAGCTGACCCTCTACGTTCTGCCTCACTGCCAGGTTCTCGCCTCATCAGAACCATGTCCCTCTTTTCCTGCCGCCCTCTCCTGCCTCCTGCTCCTCCCGAGACAGGCTGCAGAAACATCCAGCTGCACAAGCAGGTCCCGCGCCAACGAGTCTGAGGCCCTGCCCGGGGCCCCAGTCCTACAGAGCTGGCTCAGAATCCGGAGCTCCGGAGGGGAGCTGCGCCACCCCAGCCGGCCCCTCCCCAGCCCCTCTGCTTCGGGACGGGGCTGGCATCACGGCCTCGTTGGTGCCAGTCAGGGCCTGTCTTCAGTTCTGGAAGGGGATGGAAGGCCCGGGGAAGCCACAGCCCACGAAGCCTTGGGCACATGGCTTTTCTCATCCGGGCCTCAGTTTCCGCATCTGAAAACGGACAGGTTGGGTTCTCTAACGCCTGAGTTCCTCACTGCTCTCAGACGCTCTAGGAAGACCCGTCTGAGAAGCAGCAAGACCAAGGTGTTAGGATAGATCCCACCTCTGAAATGGCTTTGCCCTAAAAGGGGCGGCTGGAGCCAGCACTGACAGATTCCCGGACACTCTGGAGGCCCAAGAAGGATTTTAATTAAAATGTAAATGTTGTAAACATTCAAACCCGCTCCGCCCTGGGAGCTGGGGCCCAGCTGCCGAGAGGGGTCAGGGCGCCGATCGCCATTATTAGCATTAACAGGTGCCCTGTGTATGTTGCCGAGGCAAAATTCTATTAGGACATCTCATTCATATGAACACCCCTGCGAGAGGAGATGGCTGTGTGCCTAGAGGTGGTCTGCGGCTTGATTTTGAGAAAGACCTCTGCCCCCAATACCTGCCCATCCTATCAGACGCACATCCACATTCATATGTTATACACATACGCCATATAAAAGCCCATCACTAGGGCTTCCTGTGAGTTAGGGATCACGCTCCTCCAAGCAGGCAAACAGCACACAAGAGAGAATGGATTTTACTAACAGTCACTAGTCTTGGGCACCAGTCTTGTTCCTTCTTAGGAACAGTGACAAAACGCTTGGCCACCTCCTCAGGGATGAGGGGTGTTACAGCGGCCAGACTCCTGGACTCTCTTCCTGGGGACCCAGAACCCTAGAATTATGCTCAAATTTCTTAGGGCTGATGATCCTGGGACTTAACCCCAAAACGGCAGGAGGAAATCCAAGGGCTGGGGACCAGGACGGGGGGCCCACAGGACCACAGGCCGCGGCCAGCAGCAGCGGAGCGGCTGAGGCGGCGGCCATGGCAACGGAGGCCTCCCCCCGCGGCCCCCACCCCCGGGAGAGGAGGAGGAGCGTCAGACAGGTGCGCGCCGGCGCCGACTACCATCGCGGGCTGGGGTGTGCGTTCGTTCTGCTCTCCGAAACTTTTGGTGATTGTCTAATTAGGGCTCATTACAAACATCAAGTTACATTTCGCAAGGTCGTAACTACGGGGGAAGGAGACAATTATTATAATGAAGCCGCCCTAGCCCCAGACTCTTTCCCTCCAATCAGTCCAAACGCCACTGCACACACCGTCTTCCTCGCCTGCACCTGATCTTCCTGGGTCTCTTCTCCTGCATCCCATCCCAAGGCCAAGGTGACAGAGCACGACGCGGGCATAGTCCCTCTGTGGCTGGTCCGCATCGAGGGTGTTTTTCTCCCCTTTCTTTCTCTCATGGGCACCTTTCTCCTGGTGCTGCCTTGTGGAGGGGAAAGCTAAGGATGTCGGATGGGGGTGGAGACAGGGCCTCTGACGAAGAGCGGCAGGATGCGAGCCCGAGGTTCAGCGCCTCCCAGCACCGTCTCTGCAAGCTGGGACCCGCCTGCTGGCTGGAGCCGGGCAAACAGCTCCTCAAAGGCCAGACGGACTCTGGGCGAGCGAGGCCTTGGCGGCAGGAAGAGGGTGAGGCTTGGAGCGGCCTGGATACACCTGCCTCTTGCCTTTCTTGGAAGTCCTTCTGTCCCCAGAGGCTGTCCTGGGCAGGGGTGGGGATGGAGGGGACCAGCCTCCCTCCTGTGAAGATACTTTTTCAGAGAAAAGGCTGGTCTGTATCCAGAAAAGGGAAGGGGGTGATCTTAGTCCCTCCCTCTGCTAGTGAACTCACTCCCAGAAATAAGGCACCACTTTTAAGAGGACAGACACAAACCTCAGCCCCCAGAAACCGGGGACCAGAAGGATGAGAGATCTGGGCAAGCTCTTCCTTTAATTGAACTGGTATTTTTTAGCCTAGAAAAGAGACTTCAAGGGAAATGACAGCCGGCTTCAGAATCTGAAGGGCTGTCATGTATAAGAGGAAGCAGATTTGGCCCGTGTGCCTGGAGGCGGACTCGGATCTGCGAAGCAGCCAGCCCTGGACTTGGCTACCTCACAAGGTGGTGCGTTCACGGATGAACTGGTCAAGGAGGCCGTAGAAACGCTTGCTCTCCAGGTGGCAGATGGGCTCTGAGTCCCTTCACCTCAAAGACTCTGAGTCCGTGACGCCACGCGCCAGCCCCTGGCGTAGCACCCTGCACACAGTGGGCACCCAATCAGTGTTTCCAGACTGCTCGGTGGACAGTACTCGATTACACAGGGAATCCGCTTTCAAGCAGGTGGTAGAGACCTTCTCTAGCAGACCTCTTCCCAACCAAAGGCATCGACCGTGCCTGCTCCGGGGCTTATTCGCCCAGTGCTTACTCAACGTGCAGATTCTCGGGCCCCCTGAAAGTCAGATTCTGTGGGCCTGGAATGGGGACAAGAAATCTGTATTTTAAAATAAGCTCCAGACGACGCGTATGCCTGGGATCAGCAGAACACACTTGTCAGAAGTGTAGACACAGAAAAGCGGTGGGTTCCTCAGGCTCCCTGATCATCAGCCCCATCAGCGCCTTTGACTCTCCACGTCTATTTGCCCCTGGAGAGGGAGAGGCCTCCGTCTACCTGGCTGAACCCCGAAAATTCTGAGGCCCAGAGGAACCAGAAGAACATGAAGGCAATTTTCAACCCAAGCAAGACCCGTCACCAAGCAGTACGCCGCACGTCACTCCAAAGCCGGCCTCGGAGACCCTTGCCACCACAGGTCAGCCCTGGGCGCTGGCCCGCGTCCGTGGTGCTTCTGGTCCTGCGGCTTCCTTCCCTGAATGGGCCCACCTGGTCCTCCTTCCTCGGTTCAGATGCTGGCTCCCACCTTGACTGTGACCTGGGCTCTATTTCTGGCTCTGCTGCCTTGGGCTACCCAGCCTGGCTCCCAGGACCCTCCTCAGGGCTGTCCCCTGTCATTTCCTTGTCCTGCAAGCAGAATCCAGCCAGCCCCCTCTCGCTTGCAGGACTGAGAAAAAAGAAGGGGCTAGACTTCCGTCCGGACCCTCCTTTTCCAGGCAGCTCTCCGGGTCCTCAGCGCTTCTGCCCCTCGCCCACACCGCCTCCGAATGAATGAACCTGGCCTCTGCCAGAACCTTCCCTCTCTTTCAGCCCCCAAATCACCGCCAAGTGCCCTGTCCGGCTAGGTTCTCCCCTCCCCTCTGCCCTTTCCCTGCAGGGACTGATTTGTTTAGTTTCAACGGTTTAATCTGCTCCTTCCCTCGGAGCAGAGCTGTCTCCTTCGGATCCCCGGTGGGAGGCGTTCTGAATCGGACTGAATCAAGGAGAGAGGAGGGCTGGGGGAGGAAGGTAAAAGAAAAAAAAAAGAAAGGAAGAAGGAAAACATACCTTCTGGCAAAACCCAGGGCACCACTTTTGCAACATCGTTCCCGGCTACATTATTTATAGCACGACTGAAACATTTATTCCTCCCCTGCTCTCCCGAAGAGCCTCGGTGTTTCCACTGAGCTGTAACAAGTGCAGGAAGCCTGCGCGCTCGCGCCAACACCAAACATTTGCTACACAACAGTGCGCCCCGAAAACGCCGTGGCCAGAAGGAGACCAGGCAAAGGGGCTGCTTCTGGGAAGAGAGAGGGTGTGGTCTCAGGATGCAGGGGGAGAGGACAGAGGGAAGGGATCCCGGCTGCAGAGAGGAAAGGGGGGGGGGGTCTAGGCAAATAGCCGAGGGGCTTACACGAAGCCAGGCTCGCGGAGAACCAGAGGCCCAGGCCCACCTGAGGCCAGATGTGCCCCAGTGACGCTCAGGGAAGCACCGGCTGGCGACAGGCTGCGTGAGCAGATCGCTTAATTCATTCCAGTTTATATAAATACGTAGGATATAAATTGTGGTGTGACAGAGAGGGTATGGGCTTTGGGCTCAGAGAAATCTGTTCCCATGTCCCTTATGACCCCTCCGTGCTGGGCGGCTTGGAGCAAAGTCATGAAACCTGGGGCTCATCTTCCCTTTCTGCAGAAATGGGTGCGACAGGCACGCGGCATCGCTGTTTCGGAGCGCGTAGGTCAGGCACGTAAGGCGAGTGCCGGGCCCCGTGAGCGCACTTCATCTCCGTTATAAAAACGAAGTTCCCAGCACAACGCCCAGCCCTTAATGGATATTCCATCAAGGCAGCCCAGGCCGGTTTCAGCTGGCAAGCCTCACGAGCATTCGCGCGTTCTGCAGAGCGGTCTCCAATGGCCTGGTGAACATGCTGATGGTAATACCCAGTGCGGCGAGGGAGACCTGACATTCTCGAGGCCTCCGGCTCTCTTGAAAGCATAAGCCCACGGACCCATGACAGCGGAGTTTCACGGTCCCATTCATCCTGGCTTTGCTTCAGCTGAGCCAGCGGCCCCTGCGTCCCTTCCGGCCGCGGGTCTGCTCGGCGCTGTCACTCACGGCTCCCCACCCTGCTGCGATGCGCGGTGACCCGGGACCCCCAGCCTGGGCCCCCTTCCCTGCCTTCGCTACCGTCCCTCGCGTTTGCAGGAGGAGACGCTGTTGGCCGCCCATTTGTCCCCAGCGCTCCCTCCTGCCAGGGGCGACCTTGTATCCGAACATATTAAAGTCGTGTTTGTTTTTATGAGCCCTGTAAGTAGGGATAGGAGACCCAGTGGCCGCGGATCTACTCACAGGGCATCTGGCGTCGGACCAGGTAAGCGAACCGCTCTGAGAACACCAACGGAGCGGCATCAGCATTCATCATGTGCTGGGGTTTTATGCACGCCTCATTTGTTCCTACAACAGCCCTAGGAGGTAGATATTATTATCCCTGTGTCCTTTCTTTCATTTCTTATTTATTCGTTCCTGTGAAAATATTCTAAAATGCCTACAACACGCCAGATACGGCAGAAGGAACACAGTGCCGCCTAAGACAGCTGTCCTCGTGGGGGCTCCCTGTCCAGATACGGAGACTGATGCCCAGGGGGTTAGTTAAGGGCACACGACTTCTGCCCTGGGTCGTCACTTCCGCTCCACCGCTCCCTGCGGGCTGCCCTGCGGGCGTGGAGCCCACGGACCGGCTCCTGCCGCCCCCACCGCCCTTCCCCCCCTCCCGGCAGGTGGATGTCTCAGGAGTCTGGTGCAAACTTTCAGCAGGAAATGACTCACACACACAGACAGGTGAAGGCTCCCTGGAAACAGGAGAGCATGATGCGCTGGCTGTTTTCTGCCTCACGATGCTAGAGCCCTGTGGGTGCCCAGGAGGCCGGCTGGGTCCCCTTCCGATTGTGGGGCACCCAGGAAGACCCCTGGCCCGTCCCTGAGCAGCAGCGGGATCCAGGCAGAGCGCTGGCCCTCCCGGCACCGCTCTGGCCCTGGCTTCCGTGCAACTGTGAATCACCCCGTCTCACACGGGCCACTTCTGCTGCCCGGTGCCATCTCCTTCTCTCTGTTCCTGCGGCTTCAGAGCGTGGGGAGGGCAGGGGAGAGGAGTGTGGCTCCAACAATAGCCAACTTGCCTAAAACCCCAACGCTGGAGTTAATAAAAAGAAATGAACCCATTCAGGCTAGCGCTGAAATTATAGTTTCCGTTTCACTGTGGTGATAGGAGGCGGGGACTTTGGCACACAGCTTGGCGTCGGCGTGGGGGGCGGCGGAGGGGGAGGCGGAAGGGGCCTCCGCCGCGGGCGGACGGGGAAGCCTGGCACTTTGATTTGTTTTCTCCCTTGCTAGCCACCCCTCCTTCTCCAGGTCCCCCTCCTATGAATGTATTTGTTTGTTTATTCCTGTTGATTTCCAAAGGCCGAGGTGCCCCTGGGGGCCTCCCGCTGCAGGTGCACTAAATGCAAATCCAACAATTATAGTCAATCCAGCAGCAAAAATTCCCCATAAAAGAAGAAAGCCAAAGGGCTCCCTGCTGGGAAGTGCGGCCCTCAAAGCCCAGCCCTCCACCGCAAGGCTGCTTCGCCGGGCCTGGCAGCGCTGGCCTGGCGGGCACCAGGGTGGGCAGATGGCCGGGGCCCGGGCCTCGGGCCGGCTCTGAGGAGGCCCTGCCTCACGTGGCCGGCTGCGGCACCCCGCCCCGGGAGACCGTGAAGACACCCATCTGCCGGAGCCGAGGGACGGGGGAGGCGGGAGAGGCCTGGGCTGACATGGCTTCTCCCGTCCAAGCCCGGCTACGCCGGCTCATTCATTCACCAGCTGTTTCAGGCACATTCTTAATGCCGCGCTGCGTTAGGCTGGGAAAATGCCAGTGCCCAAGTCAGGCAGACAGACAGACAGACGGACATGCTGTGCTCAGGTGGCCTGTAGACTAGTCAGAGGCCTCAGGAAAAAATAAAACAGCAAAGGTGGGAGCTTTAGGGCAGAAACCAGGAAGGGAATGAGACGGGTGGCAGTGGACAGGGCTACTTCGGGCACGCTGGGAGATAGAGCGCTCACACTGGGGCCAGGAGGAGGAGACGGGGCGAAACGCTCACTGTGTGCGTGGGAAGGGCCTTCCAGGCAGGACAGCACACGCCAGGGGCCTGCGGTGGAGGGGGCAGCAGAAGTCCCGGTTTGTCCGAGACACTGAGATTGCAGGAGGGACTGGGCATGAAATGGGTCAGACCCAGGGCTCCGAGGGAACCCTGTGCGGCATCTGAGTTAACAGTGGGGCAAGAGGTCCGGCTCGTGGCCCAGCCAAGCCTATGATGCTAGACTCTCCCGAAAAGAGAAAGCCCTTCCGGCTCCTAGGTCGGAGCGACTTCTGTCCGTCTGCCTCCCAGGAAGGACAGGGGAAAAATGAAGACGGCAGCTCTGATGCTTCTCATCCCCATAATTTTCAACACCCTCTGTGTGCCTCCACCTCCTCTCCCTGTTCGAGCCCAGACTGTCCGTTCATCAGTGTATTTGTGCCAGTGAACACTGATTACCCACTAAGCACACGGCAGAAAGGTAGGTGGGCGGGAGTCAAGTGGCAAGTTAGGCTGGATCAGGATGGGCTCTGCACGTCACGGCAGAGAGTTCGGACCTGATTCCGGAGCCTGGAGACCCTTTGAATAAAGGTTTGGAAACGGAAGTCACAGACTCAGATTCTAACTGTGCTGCGTGGAGGGGACCAGAGGGAGGGGCCCACCGAGGCGGCCGAGGCCCCTGGGACTGTCCGGTGAGAAGCAAGGACTCCTCCTTGGGGCATGTGCCTTCTAATGCCCAGCCCAGAGCAAAGCGTCACCCCTCTGTGCCCGGGGGCCATTTTGTTCCTATTTCCAGTGTATTCCACTTGCTTATATGCCCTAATCTTGAAAACCAACAGATCCTGCAAAGGTCCTTTTTTCTTGACTTTAGAAGGCATTCAGGGTTTGAGCTTATCCCTGGTGTGGTGTGGCCGCTGCTGCCCGCGGGAATGAACTTGTGTTCCCGGGCACGCAATCCCTAGACAGACGGGACGCGGGTGGCAGAGGAAGGGGGACCAGATTTCCTTTTCCACACTCCCGTCCCCGTGGATAACTGAGAGCTGGCGGCACCTTGAAAGTGCTACACATTTGGAAACCGTGAGGCCAACTCCCCGTGGCCAGTTCCTGGCGTAAGGAGTGCACTTAACGGTAGACTTCAAAGCACCAACTGAGTCCACATCTTCCCCAGAGAGGAGGCAGCCTGGGCAACCTATGCCAGCAGGAGCATTTGATATGCAAATTTCCCTTCTCTTTAAGCTAGACTGTTTGTGAAACAGAGAGTTAGAACCAGAGTTAAGGAGTTTGAGCCCTTAGAGACCCGGGAGCCCTGTGCCCTCTTTCACAGAGCAGCCACCAGAGACACGCCACTGTAAAATGACTCGTCCTGGGACCCTCCGTTAATGACTTGTCTGGGGCCCTCAGTTAAAGGGCTGCATCTCTTACACCGGATGAGAGGGGGCCACGCACAGTCTGTGTTTACGTCTCAGGGCTTACCTGAGCACACGCATAAAATGTTTCCCAACAGCGGTCCCGGGATCTGAGAAATAAATACTTAGAAAAAAAGCCATTTACCAAGACCCAAATGCCTTTTAACAGAGGCCGTGCACCCGCAGGATAAGCCAATTACCAAAGGATTGTGTTCCAAACGCAGCCTAACTGTCTCAGAGTCATGTCAGGGGGAATCAATAAGTAGTTAATCAATGGATTGATTGATCATTTACTGCTAGTAATTAAATTTGGGGAAAGTACAAATTCTATTCCACCTACAGTCAGTCAAAAGCAATGCTCAGATCCTGGAACATGAAAGGACATAAAAATAGAACCCTTGTGGCCACAGTATTAGAATCAGAGTTGAGGGAGAGGGAGGGAGGGAGAGAGAGGTGGGGAGAGGGGAAGATGTGGGGAGAGAGAGAGACGCTTCATTTCACAGCATCGCAGATCTTTGGAGTCAAAAGAAACTTTGGGAGTCCTCCAATTTAGCACCCTCATTTCTCATTTTGGTGAGGGCGAGCCGAGCCTCCTGGAGGTTGAAGAACCTTCTCAAGGAAACCGGTGGGTTTCAGTGTCAAAGTCAGGATTCCACCCCAGCCTCTGGCCTCCCAGCCCGGTGCCCTTTAAGAGAAAGGGCAGGCAGTCCCTGGTGTACGATTTGGGGGTGAAGGAGCAACCTTGCCAGGCTTTGCCAGCTGCTTTCCCCTTGAGGGCACTCACTGGATTCCCAAGGGGCTATTTTCTCCTCCCCCCCGGCACACGGCTTGTCCGTTAACACAGATTCACGGAGGCGCCTTCTACCCCAGTGGTCTCTCCCGGCAAAGTCGGAAGGAAAAGCGCTCCGAGGAGGACTTGCCTCCCTCGGAAAATCCAGCAGGAAGACAGGTGTACAAACGGTTCCTGGGGAAGCAACAGCAGCAACTCCAGCGCAAGCCCACGGGCATCCGCTGACCCCGCGAGCGCACAACGCCCGACACTTACTGTTTGTCAAGGTGTCTGTTTCTTACAGGCTCCGCGGCTTCACCCTTCAAGGTTCCGTCTGACGCTTCTCCTGCAGCCCTCAAACTGAGCCTCACTCTAGGCCTGACGTGTCTGTTTTGAATGGATCCAAAGACCTGGGGTGTGCTATGGCACCAAGGGCAATCATCCGTGCCCGATGGGTAGCCTTCTGTGCCAGGGAAGGAGACAAATGCTGTTTGGGGTTTCCTCTATGTGGAGGGAGGAACTGGAAAGGCAGGGAGATACTTGGGTGGGCTGTAAGTTCTACTTTTTCCTCACGTTAGGAGGAAACTCCTCCAGGAAGCCATCCCAGATCGCCCGCCTGAGTCTCGTCTCCCGAGACCACCTGTGCTCCTCGGCAGTCCATCCACCCCCAGGGCAGCGTCGCCACCTCTTCTGAAGGCTCTGCGCAGACAAGCTAGAAGCCCCAAGCACCTTCCTCCGGCTAGCCGGCGGGACCCGGAGCCCCCTTGCCCCTCGCTGCCAGTCTAAATGTGATCAAGAAAGGCAAACACATTTTTATTACTTGCTTAAGCCAAGCGGAATTAGGTAGGTAAATCTTCTGGGATGAAAATCAATACGTTCCAAAGCCAAGTATCAATGATTTCTGAATTCTCGTCTGGTTTTCTAAGATCCGTGCTGGTGTCTCTGTTTACCTTAAGCGCCTTGCCGTGTATAGACTATAACCAGTACCCCGGGCAGCTCCCCGAGGGGGGGGCCTCCCTCCTTCTCCCCCTTCCTTCCCATGATGCCGAGAGAGCGCTTCCCAAGCACTCATGGGGGGATGCTGTGCTTTCCTCTGAGTCTGTCCCCGGTTCTCACCGCCACCCCCCCTCGCACCCGCCCCCCCACGCCCAGAGAAACAAATCGGAGAGATTAAGGATTACTTGGCACGCTCCGAGCAGTCACTGGTCAGGTCCGAGCCTCCCGCGCCCCCCTAATTGGATCCGCTGATTGAATCAGGCGGTGCTCGCCGCGGGGGAGGGGAGGGGGGTTCGGGGAAAGGCTGAGCCTCCCGGGCCTCCGCCTGCTGTTTGCTGCCCCGTCTGTGTGCACAATCAGCCTTTATTAACTATTACACTTCATTCCGGACAGCTGCCTGGGGAGAACATCGATTCGTTCCCCAACCTTTTAGGCCGCCCTGGAACTCGGTGTTTCCATTTATTTATCTCCTTATTTCCGTGCACATGTGCGGGTCACTCTGGACCAGGAAGACGGTGCCAGGAAGCGGATTCAATCAGAAGCACATGTTCCGCTTTCTGGCCTCAGAGCCGCACCTTTCAGTCCGTCTCACCCACGGGTGGGATTCCCTGCGTTCCCCGCCCCCTCTTCAAGCCCGAATAGAAGCGTCCCCACAGGAAAAGTCCGAGCGGCACCAAAGCCTCCGGATCAACTCACTCTGTCCGTGCTTGCCTGGGGCGTCTGTGGACCTGAGCGTGTTTCCTCGTGGACGCCGGACAGCGCCGTCCACCCCTGCCTCCCGCCCGTGTGTGCCCGACATGCGCTATGCATGGGACCGGGACAGCCCGGGGTCCTTTGGAGGCGTCTCCAGGGACCGGTGGCTCCTGCGTGGGGGGCACAGTCACCCCTGAGCCTTTGGGGTTCTTGGAGGAGGCGGCGCTGAGTCAGCGGCCCGTTATGACCAGGTAAGCGGCTTCCAGGTAGAGGCGTTTCCCATGGACCAAGCGAATCGGTCACGTCCCCCCAGGGGACCCAGGGGAAGGGCTGTCCTGGTGTGGTGCCCTGTGCCTCACGCACCGTGTGGGAAGCCTCTCCTGCGCATTCACGGAACACCCACCGACGTAGCGCCCCCGTCTGCTACTTCCAGACTCAGGAGCCCCGTTCCTCCGCCCGGTGCCGGCCAGGTCCCCGTGCCTTCCGTGTGCACTAAAGACAGATCATCACACCGACAGGGGGCCGGGCGAGTGGTCCTGGAGAAAGCGCATCCTCAATAAGCCTCAAAGAAATGGTGCTTTGCATCTTCCCTGCCTGGTCTCTGCTGTGTGACGTCAGGTAAATCACACGACCTCTCTGAGCCTGTATTTCTGCATATGCTCTGTCTCCTTGCCCTTCAGGGATACTGAGGCCACAGGGGACATGTGTGTACAGATCCGCGGGGTCTCAGGCAGTGAGTGGAGTATTTGGGAGAACAGAGGCAGAGTCGGCTGCCTGGGCTCCTGTCTGGCCTGCGCCGTTGCCTCGCTGTGTGGCCCTGGGTCAGGGGCTGCCCGTCTGGGCCTCGGGTTCCCATTTATCAAATGTGGACGACAGCAGCCCCTCCCTGACAAAGCGGTCATGCAGGTGTGAAAAGTTGCTGTAGGCAGGGCGCCTGGGCGGCTCGGCCAGTGAGGCGTCCGACTGCGGCTCAGGCTATGTTCATGAGTTCAAGCCCCGCGTCGGGCTTGGTGCACTGACTGCACGGAGCCCGCTTGGGATCCCCCCGCCCCTCCCCCACCCACACTCTGTCTCTCTCAATATAATTTAAAAAATGTGTTTAAAGTCGGTTAAAGTTAGCCTGTTCTACTAACCCATGTGGACGGACGGGCAAACCGGGTTCCACGCCTCTGGCTGGACCTGTGGGGAGAAACCTGCCCCCGATGTGGCCGCCGTCAGGCCGGGCCCGGCCCCCTCACTCCCTGGCAGCCACAGCTCAGCAAGATCTCCTCCTGGAAAACTGCAAACTGCACTGAATAGTTCACTCTTCTTCTTCTCTTTAATGTTTAATAATTTTTGAGAATGAGAGAGAGAGTGTGAGCAGGGGAGGAGCAGAGAGAAGGGGAGACCCAGAATCCAAAGCAGGCTCCAGGCTCCAAGCTGTCGGCACAGAGCCCGATGCTGGGCTTGAACCCACAAACCCTGAGATTGTGACCGGAGCCGAAGCTGGACGCTCAGCTGACAGAGACACCCAGGCGCACCAGCAGTCTGCTCTTCTGACGGTGACACTGTCCCCGTGTGGAGGGACTGCCACTCGGGGCCTCCGCCGTTTACAGGGGGAGGGCTGGTGCACCAGGCGGAGACCCGGCAGCCAAAGAGGAAGCATGGCTTTCGAGCTGTGAGACAGACCGTTCCAAACCCACCAGATTCTCTCATGAGAAAGGTCATCACGACGGAAACGGTAACATAGAGCGGAGAGACAAGTAAAGGACTGGCAGTGACATCACAAGTTGGCAGAGAAACATCATTGCCAGTTCTGATTACCAAAAAAGAAAAAGAAAAAGCAGCCAGAAGGGAGGAAGGAAGGAGAAGGCAGCCGCCTCTGACATGCGGCTTCCCTAAGTCACCAGCAGGAAGGGAGCAAACCAGCCTCCCAACAAGGGCGGTGGACACACTCCGACAAGTTCTAGAAGGGTCTCTGCTTCTCAAGAGGGGAAGAGCCCGGGCCAGGGATAGGGGCAGCATTCTGTCAGCCCCTGAGCCCTGCGCGCTGAATGCAAGCCCCTCCAGAAAACTGGGGCCCCTCGGTCTCTCCTCCTCGTCCCGCGTTCCCCGACCGGAGGAGGCTGAAGGCTGCCCCTCGCGGCCCCTGGCCCCCTTCCCCACAGGCGCTGAGGTTTCCATGTCCACAGCTGCACAGCCGTGGGGGGTCCGAGGCCTGACCTTGGCTCCGCTTTCTCCACCCAATCAGCCTCCGTCGCAGCGGCCTGGGAGGCCCCAGGCCGCAGGCAGGACGCATGCTCCCGAGCAGACACCTCCCCAAGCAAGCAGCCTGGGTCAGGGCCTCACCTCACAGGGCAGGTCCCCAAGGGGCAGCCCCCAGAGCCACAGGCCTCCAGCGGGCCCAGGGCCACGGCCACTGGGAGACAGGCCGGAGGTGGGCTGTGAGTGCTGCTGACCTCTGCTTAGTCCCCCGCAAGGTGTGCGCTCGGAGGGGGCGTGGCCGAGCCCTGGGGGCGTGGCCGAGCCCTGGGGACTCAGCTAGGCAGAGGGAGGCCATGCCCAGGGACAGGACCGTGCCCTTCTCCCCAGGAATCCGGTGCCCGGCACTGACAGGGACACCTCAGCCCCACGTAGACTCGTGCACCAATCACTTCACCTGCGCCTTTGTTTCTTCACACCTACATGAAGGTTTGAACCGGAGATCACTAAATCCCCTTCCTGCTCTAACACCCCAAATCTATCATGACGGGTCTAAAACAAGAGGTTCCCCCCACAGGCTCGGAACGTCTTGGGGAGCCTGAAGCGGGAGACGCCCCGGACTCCCCGCGAGGGGCTGGTCCAGGGGTGCGGGCTGGCCCGCGGGTGCTGAGCCCACCACCAGCTCCAGCGCGGATCGCAGAGACCACAGCATAGGAGGGTGGGCCGGGGGCGCCCGTCAGCGTCCGGAGCACGCGTCCCCCCACTGCCCCGGGGAGGGGCTCGCAGAAGGTTCGAGGAAGTTCCCAGGAGAGCTAGACGTGGGCTCCCGGGCTGCAAGCAGGGGCTGGGAAGGAGCCTGGCCTGGGGGGCAGCGGGGGCCCCAGAGCACCCAGGCCTGCAGCCGAGGGGCAGGGAAGCCTCCGAAGGCAGCAGGGGCAATCACCACGGCTAGCATTTGCCGAGCGCCTCCGATGGGCCAGGCCCCTCTAGAAAGGCCTTCCGCTCGTTTAAACACCCCGCTAACAGAATACTATCGTTATTTTTGTTCAAGTTTATTTTTGAGAAAGAGACAGAGCGTGAGCAGGGGAGGGGCAGGGAGAGACAGACAAACAGAGAGACAGAATCTGAAGCAGCTCCAGGCTCTGTCAGCACAGAGTCTGACATGGGGCTCGAACTCATGAACCGCGAGATCAGGACCTGAACCCAAGTCAGACACTTACCCAACTGAGCCACCCAGGCGCCCCAAACCCCATTTTATAGAGAAGGTAAGTGAGGCTCAGAGGGGTGAAGGGACGTGACTGAGGTCACAGAGCCTCGGAGCATCAGAGCTGAAATAAGAACCCAGTGACCTTGCTCCCGAGCCCTGCCCCCACCCACCGGCCGTGCTGTCCCCCAACCCCGGCGAGGCCCAAGGACGCGGCCGTGGGCTCTAGAGCAGCTCTAGAGGCAGCGGCAAAGGAAACGGCCCTGCGGCCCTCTCCCTCTCAGCCCCTGTCAGCGAGGCCGGCAGCGTGCAAAACCCCATCCCCTCCACAGTCCCTGCGGGTCGCCCCGTCTTGGCGAGGCCCACGCTTGGGGACGGAAGGAGGACAAGCCCTGACAGCGGAGAGAGACCCTGACGCTTCGTCTGAGAGTCAGGAGCAGACGTTTACGGAACGTCCAAGAAGCGCAGGAGCCGCTCCAGGCCCCGAGGAGGCAGCAGTAAGGAACAGGGACGCTATCTGTGTCCTCCCGGGGCTCAGAGCCCGGGGGACCGAGTGCAGACGGTAACGAACAAGCCAGTGTTTGGTTCCGGTGCTGTTGGCCCCCGGGGCGCGGCAGGCAAGCGTACAAGCCATTTTATACGGGGCCGCGGAAGGCAGTCCTGACAATTCCTGGCATTTCAGACGACGGTCCTGGTGGCCATGGGGTGCGGTGACCCACGTGGGTATCCGGGGGAAGGGCATTCCGGGAAGGGGAACAGCAAGCCAAAAGCCAGCCCGAGAGGCAGACAAGAGGCCACTGTGCGTGGGGCGGGGCTGGGCGGGCGGCAGGGGATGAGTGAGGTCTGAGAGACGGCAGGAGCCAGGGCCCCGCGGGCAAGAACTCGGGCTTCGACTCTGAGTGGCATGAGAGCCGTCAGAAGGTTCTGGGTGGGGCGTAAGGAGAGTCTCTCACACTACAAGGTCGGAGCGCAGAGATGCCACAGGCTGGCCTGAGACCTCCCGCAGGAACCGGGAAGGAAAACGCAGCAGCGCGTGTGACGGGCCGGCCGAGGGAGAGGAGAACCGAGCTGTTTCCTGAGTGCCCTCCAGGAGCCCATTCAGTAAAGCGGCGACATCAGCGCTGATTTATGCATTTCTGAGAAGGCTTCTTAGCAAATCTTTACTGAGTACTTCATCATACCAAGTGCTGTATTAAGTATTTAAACATTGTCTCACTTAATCCCCATAACCCTAGAGGTGGGGGACGGACGCTTTCCCCCATTTTACGGATGAGCAGAGTGAGCCACAGGGATGAGGAGTCAGGGCGGGGTCTGCTGCGCTGAAGCTAAGCGCGGGGGGCCCCCAGGCTCGGTGGCCGCACGGCCTGTGGCGGGACGATGCTCCTCTGGTCTGCCCCCCCCCCCCCACCTCAGGGCCTGGCACCCATTTGGTGATCACTGCTAGGCAGGAGCATAGGCGCAGCAATGGGCAGTGCTAGACCCCCGAGTCCGGCAGTCGGCTGGGCCCTGACAGACGCCAGGGTTCATGAGCCAGATCCTGGACTCACCAGAGAGCAAGGTGGCGATGGTTCTCCTGGGCAGAGGTGAGGTGGGCGGGGCCTGGGGCCTCGGGGCCTGACACCTTCACCTTTCCTGGGCAAAGCCTGTGCGGAGGAAATCCCCCAAAAGCCTGGATTCCAGAACAGTGTGGGAGGCCTCCACACTCCCCGGGCGGCTCTGGTTTGGCTCCTATTCAACAGGGGAAGCTAAGCTTAGCAGCCTTTTCCTCTAAGAACGGACAGCATGTGCCCACCAGACCAGCCCCCGCAAAGGTTCGACGGAGTTCTCCAGTCGGATGCGCGGCCCGAGAGACGCACGTGCGGGAGCAGTCATAGGCTCACAAGCTCCGTCTCGCGATTCCCTGGCCGTGGACAGGTCGCCACCCGCAAGCGCACTTGGTGTTGGACTCCCAGCACCCTGCGGGACCCGTCTGCGCCTCCCTCTTAGCGCCGAAGGCAGGATCCTGACCCACGCTCTCTGGGGCTCCACCACCCAGCTGTCTTTCTCCATCTTCCTGAACTAAAATGGGGCCAGGATTGTTTTTCCTATCATGCAAATGGGACCCCGAGGCCAAGAACCCCAAGTGACTTGTTCCAGACCACACGGCAAGAACCAGGCCTCCCAGTCGCCCCGTCTGGTGGGCCCAGAGTCCCCCCTGGCCCCCGGCCCTGAATGATCCAGTGCAGGGAGTCCTAGCTGTCTGCACTGGGGCCCCTCATATCCCACCAGGCCAGGAAGCAGGAAGTGCAGGAAGGGGCTTGCAGGGCTGCAGGGGCCTTCCCATGGGTCTAGAGAGCACAGCAGCAGAGGCCCGGGGCTGGGGAGTCCTTCTGGTTACCCGCTCCGATCTGCCTCGACCCCTGAAT
Source organism: Helogale parvula (assembly GCA_004023845.1). Lineage (NCBI taxonomy): Eukaryota > Metazoa > Chordata > Mammalia > Carnivora > Herpestidae > Helogale > Helogale parvula. Next base: position 23,023 of record PJEM01011266.1, read on the forward strand.
CCGGACGGGGCCAGCGTCTAGAACGAGACACAGGCTCTGCCTTCCCATCACTCCTGCGATTTGGCTGCGCCAGCCAGGGCTCTGTGCACGGAGCAGCGAATGACCAGTACAGCCCTCCGTGCCTCCTCGGGACGTGCTTCCTGGATCCTCCCACTCTGCCCCGGAAGGATCAAGCGTGAAGCGTGGCACCTGCGGGGGGCGGGCTCCGACAGCTCAGGCAGCCCTGACCCCACCAGCAGGTCCCTGGGGGCCCCTCCCCCACAAAGAAGCATGGGGGGGAGGGGCTTACAGCACCACAGCCTTAGTGAACACAGACGTGGGATGATCTGGCCACGGGATATTATGCCTCCTCAGGGCCTGGCCAGCTCTGGGAGCACAGAGGGGAGGAGGATGGAGCCCCATGTGGCCAAGCACTTGAAGTGTGTGTGTGTGTGGGGGGGGGGCA
>PJEM01011266.1:33616-55730 GCA_004023845.1 Helogale parvula
ACTCCCAGCCTGCTTTGCGCTTGGTCTAACCAGCCCCCTTTGTCTGGCTCTTCGGTGGCCCGAGAACGGAGGTGACGCTCCCCTGTTGCCTGTCACACCCCTACCCCCCATCCCACTGGGCCCTGTCATGAGACGCAAAAGGACTGTAGCCTTTTTGTGTGTCTCTCCTCCCCCTGAGTGTAAGCCTTTAGGGGAGGGGGTTGTGGGGGGCGAGTATGTGTGAACCGCACGGGTCGGGGTGCTGGGTCCAGGGGTGTGTGCTCCTCTCCAGACTCGCTGCATCGTGTCCATTAGGCATGGGCAGCTTTCTGGGCGTCTACTGTCCCTCAATGAAATGTGTTTTTAAAAAAGGATCACAGGGGCGCCTGGGCGGCTCAGTCGGTTAAACGTCCGACTTCGGCTCAGGTCATGCTCACAGCTCGAGGTCTCACAGTGAGGCCAAGCCCCGAGTCGGGCTCTGCTGATAGCGTAGAGCCTTCTTGGGACCCTCTGTTCCCCTCCTTCCCTGCCCCTCCCCAACTTGGGTGCTCTCACTCTCTCTCAAAAATACATAAACGTTAACAAAAAGGGGGTAAAATTCTGGGTCTACATGGTGTAGTGTGGCCAGAACATGAATTATATTCCAAGTTTGCCATCACCATCACTTCCTTTCCTTGTGTCTAAGTCGTCCAATTAACTAATTTTATTCAGATTTAGAAAAAAAACGACACCTAGACTCGGACTCTGTTCGTAGTAGGTGCTCACTTTTAGGTTTAGATTTTGAACTAAAGTGACCACTTAGCTTGGAGAAGGGTGTCAGGTCGAGAAAGGGGGTGCTGTTCTTCTCGAGACCAGTTTTATAAAAGAGCACAGGGTCAGAGAACCACAGCCACTAAGAATCGGAAGGGACCCTCGAGAACACCTAAATCAGCCTTTCCCCCGAGAGCAGCTCCCCTGTTTCCGTGTCAGGGTTCAGAGGCAGTCGTCCAGGTCCTACATGGAGCCCACGGTTTGCACGGGTGAGCTGCTGCTGGGGAGACCCTGCCCGAGACCCACCTCTGCTGACCCCTAGCCCCCAGTTCTGCCCCAGGAGCTCCGGCACCGGTCTCCTTCCCTAACAACACGCTTCAGTGTCTCCTCCAGCCCACAGCTCGCACCGCCTCGAGCGTGCTCCCCCGACAGAAGTTTTAGACTCGCCACCGTCCGAGCGCCTGCCTCTAACGTGCTGTTTGTCCGAGTCCCTCCCCACGCGTGGCGCTCAGAACTGGGCTCTGACACGGCCTGACAGCTCGGAATGCGAAAGCCTCAGGTCCTCTGCTCGGGAATCTAACTTTGTTTCGATCCGGAACAGGACCGCTGCAGCATCCTGCTGGGCTCCAGCAGCCAGGACAGCCTCAGAGGTTTCCTCCATCAGCTCGAACACAGAGGCCATTACGGCCTGAACCCACATCGAGGCGTGTTTCCTGCCGGCACTTGCAGAATCAGCGCAAGACTTTCCATTTATTCCTGTTCGTTTCGCCTCCGTGTCCTCAGCCCGTCGTCACAGCTGCAAGGTACCGCGGACCCTGGTTCTGGAGTCCCACACCCCAGCCCCCCCTCCCGCGTCTCTGTCCGCCCCATGTCTGAAGTAGGCGCCTTCTGGGTCCTCTCAAGCTTCATAAATGACCGAGGGGGCAGGTCACGGCTCACGCCTGCAGCACACCATCGGCCGTCTCCCGCCAGGCAGACGCCGGCCAGTTAAAAGTTTCTTTTGGGCACCGAATGCTCAGTGAGCTACAGACCATGGGCTCTGGGGAAATCCCTGTGTTGGCTCTGGAACTGGGAGGAACAGCCCGCGGGCCAGGCATGTGCCTCTGAGCTGCATTTCTCTGGAAAACTGAGCCTCTGGGCTCCGCGTTCCCTCACCTGAATGGGAGAAGGTCAGACTGGATGGTCCCCTGCTCTCTCTTAGCTCGATACCCTTTATAAAAAATCAATTCATTAATTTTGAAAGAGAGAGCAAGCAGGGGTAGGGGCAGAGAGAGAGACATGGGAGAGACAGAATCCTAAGCGGGCTCCACACCGCCAGCGCAGAGCCCCATGTGGAGCTTGAACTCGCGAACCAGGAGATCGCAACCCGAGCTGAGACCAAGAGTCGGATGCTTGACCGACGGAGCCCCCAGCGCCCCTGCAGCTCAGCACTCTTGGGGGAACCGCTGTCCCACAGCCGCGCAGCCTGGCCCTGCCCCAGGGACGCGGTGACGGCTTGGCCAAGAGCCTCGCTCAAGTCAAAGTATCCCGCGGCGATACCGTTCTCCTCTCCTACCAGCCCAGGGTCCTTCTGCAACCAGGAGGGGAGTTTTTGGATGTGACTTGTTCTGAGTGACTACAAGCTAGTTCCTAACGACTGTGCATCTTTTTTTCTAAACGCCATGTGACTCCTGCCCGGTCACCTTTAGTCTTTCTCTTTTTTTCTTTTGCAAATGCAGGGGTGTGTCCACCTGTCATCTGCTGGTACCCTGGCTGTGTGTGGCACATTTACAGTGTCCATGCCTTCTACTTTCCCCGCAGGGCTCGGGAGAGCAAGGTGCCGCCCGTCTGGCCAGGGATGTGTACACCGGAACAGCTCACCGTGATACGACGTGGGAAGGGCCGCGTGGGGGGTTTGCACGGCGTTGGAGGAGGAGGATCTCTGGTGATAAAGGGAAGTCCTGGAAGAACCGAGCAGAAGGACACCCGGCTCAGGGACCCACGACCACCGTCTGCCGGACCAGCAGCGGGCGGCTTCGGGGCCCACAGACGGCAGGTGGCGGCTGGCTTGGGCCGGGAGCGGGGCCGGGACTGAAGAGCACGGAGCTCTGGAGCCACGGCTCAGGCTGGAGACCGGACGCTCGCCGCGTGGGGTTTGAAGATCACTTACTAGGGAGACACGAGCTGGGGAGCTGTGCTCGCTCCCGTCCTGATGGCCTGTCAGCGGCACCCTCTCCCCGGCAGAGGCTGCCCCCGGGGGGGGCGGGGGGGCTGGCGGCCGGCCCACCTCGCACTCCCCTCCTGCCTCACCCAGGAGCAGCGGGGAGGCAGGACCCACGCCTGCCCGCTGGGCTCCCCCAGCGCTCCCCACGGTGCCCCGACTCACTGAGTTTCCATCGGACGTTATCCGGACTCTCACGGGGGGCAGCTAGCAATGCTCATCTCGCAGTCACACCCCAAGCCCGCGCTCACTGTTCCGCTCACTCTCGGCACGTCCGATTCCTGCTCAGCACCCGGGAGGGGACGGCTCACACGCTCGCCCGTTAACAGTACAACCTCCCTTGTCATCGGAGCCGCCGGCACTTCAACAGCCTGAAAGCCCCACCTCCTTCCTCCACACAAACCTCGAGGTCTAAGACCAGAGCTAACATTTAATGAGGGGCTTCTGTTTGCTAGGAACCTCCCCGTGCACCCCGCCAGACAGACGTGTTTAGCTTCACAACAGCCCAGGGGCTGTTACTTTGTTACCCTATTTTATCAATAAGGAGTCAAAGGCTCAGAGAGGTTGTGTCATTTGTCCAAAGTCACACAGCACGGAGTTACAGCTCTCTGAGACAGAGCTGTGGCTGGACCCCCGTTCCTGTGCTCAGCTCTCCACACCCGCCCACCTTCCCTCATGGAGCCCCTTGTCTGCAGGGACCCCCGCTGGCAGTCCTTCCTGGTTTCCAGCCTGTGCTCGAAACGTTGGTCCTGCCTGGTGGCACAGTCTGAGCGCAGGATGTCAGGTAGAGATTCTGGGGCAAACCTGGAGTCAGTCTGTCTCTTTCTTCTCTTACGGTGAACGTGCTTCCTCCACCCCAATTTTTTATCACGGTAACACACACACACACACACACACACACACACACACACTCTAACTACACACGTACGTCGTAACTATTTTGAGTGTACAGTTTAGGGGCATTAAGTCCATTCACAGTGTTATGCGAACATCACCACCGTCCAACTTCGGAACTTTGTCATCTTCTCAAACCGAAACCCCGCATCCATGCAGCACTGGCTCCCCGCTTCCCCCGGCCTTCGCCCCAGACTTCACCCCGTCTCTACAAAGCCCACACTCTAGGTGCCTCCTGTTAGCGGAACCCTGTAGCATTTGCCTTTTGCGCCTGGTTTACTCACTTGGCAGAGGATCCCTAAGTTCACCCGGAGCACATGTCAGAACCTCCTTCCCTTTTAGGCTGGGTATCAAGAACTCATACCGACATCAGTACCTGATGCCTCGCCCACGTGTGTCTAGACTGCGTCCCATCCATCCAGTCACTGCTGTGGACGGACTGACTCGGGACTGCTCCCACCTTTGGGCTGTTTGAATAATCCTGCAGGGATGGTGGGACACAGACACCTCCGGGGTCTCACCCTCACACTGGGCGGGGGTGGGGAGGGCACACACCCAGAGCCGGAGCCGCTAGAGCCCCTGGGAAGTGCATGTCGAATTTTCTGAGGAAACGCGCACTGTCTTCCAAGACGGCTGCTCCGTTCCCACCGACAGGGTGGCGTCTCCAGGCCCCCAGGCCCCAGGGCTGGCTCTCCTCTGTTTGGTGTTTGTTTGTTTTTTTGTTTGTTTGCTAGCAGTCATCCTAATGGGCGTGAGGGGCTCCTCATTGCATTTCCCTAATTATGAATAAGGCCAAACACCTTCTCATGTCCTTTGGGCCATTTTTATTTCTCCTTGGGAGAAATGTCTATTCAACCCATTTTTGAATCTGCTTTTAAGCCGTGATTAAAAAATAAACAAATAAATCCCGACCCCCTGCCCTCTGCACGGCCACCACGTTCCCACGCCGGCTGGCTGGCGCAGCTCTGACGGAGCCGAAGGGGTTCCTGTGCCTACCGCGTCCTACGAGGCTCGCCCAGCACGGAACTTCCGGGCAGAGCGCCACACTCTTTTGGGCTAAGGCGCTGAAAACGGTCAGCATGCAAGCGTGGCCCAGAAGAAGTTAATTCCTCAAGTCACCACAACTCATTAACACTCTAGCTTGGGCTCCTTAACCTTGCGACCCGGCCATCCACAGGGTGGGGCCACCGATGGCAGGTCCGGACGGGGTGAAGGCAGGCCTCCCGCCACAAGGGGAGGGAGAGGGGGCCAGGCGGCGGGCGTGTGAGCAAGGTCAAGGTGGCATGAGGCGGCCCGTGCGGAAGGCGGAGCGTCGGGGGGTCAGCAGGCAGGGAACGGGCCAGGAGCACGGCCTCTTCGATGGGAGGAGGCAGGAGGAGGGGCTTAGGGCAAGAGCTTCTGGGTCCAGGTGAATGGACGGGGCTTTTGACTTCGAGAGGCCACCGCAGGCTCCATCTGTGGGGGGAGTTGCAGCAAAAAGAAGATGCTGGAGGCCGGGGGCCAGTGACGGGAGCAGCAGGACACGGCAGCCACGTGGCCACGCCACTGGCCTCCGTCCCCGGCACCCTGGGCCCTACCGTAGCTCTCATGCCAGTGACGGAGCCGGCACAGGCTCGAGAGCTGGGCCCCCCCGCACGGACTCCTCCCAGAGCAGCGCTGTGCTCTGAGGCCCTTCCTTGTCTCCTCTCCCGGCTGTCACAGCTCGGCAGGACCCCACCCACTCCCGCACCCTCCCCAGAACCTTCTCTGAGTCAGTCAGCTGCCGTCTAACCCCATCTGCTTTGCGGAGGAACCAAACGACACAGAAGATGCCAACCACCCCTGCGCCCTCCGCCCTTCCCCTCTTCCATTAAAGCCCACTCCCCTCCCGGCCTGGCCGTCCCGTCCCTTCCAGGGGCGGATCGGTGATCCAAACAGGGGCAGCCCGAGCTTAGGGACAGTAGAGAGTTAACACTGATGGGCACGACACAAGCACTGACCACGTGCTCACGGCTTCGGGGGCTGGGAAGACCCTTAACAACGGGGCCCCACACCGTGTGACGTCCTCCTGCTTTGGGGGCTTGCAAGTCGGAGGGCATGGTTCAGAAGCCTCAGCACATCCAACTCTGAGACCGGCCGGCCGATCACGCTGACATCTGCTCAGTGACATCTGAAGAACGAATGAGGGTATTCATGATAGTACTCAAAATTTCCCCTTTTTTTTAAATTAAAAAATATTTATTTTTTATTTTTAGAAAGAGCAAGAGTGCAGGGGTGGAGGGGACAGAGGGAGAGAAAGAATCTCGAGCAGGCTCGGCGCGGCGCCCGGAGCCCAAAGCAGGCTCGATCCCACGATCCTGGGATCATGAACTGAGCTGAAGTCAGGAGTCGGGTGTTCAGATGACCGGGCGCCACCCCCCCCTTTTTATTTTTTTAAGCCTGAACACTCACTTCGTTTCCCGCATGACCCTACCCAGTAGGCGGGACGGAGACGGTCGCAGAGACGCTGACCTGAGGTCCACAGAGGCTGGAGCCGCCAGCTGCAGCCCCAGGGCGCACGCCCATAAGACCCTTTGCTCTAAGGCCCCTGGATGGCAGTGCAAGGCCCTTGCCCCCCAGCTGCCTTGTGACCACTGGGCGTCCCAGCCGGTCCCAGCCCAGGCCCAGAGACGCCGCGGCTCAGAGCACAACGCCCGAATTAGACCCAAAATAGGCGCGTGAGGCCAGCTAGCTACTGACTGACCTACTTTGCGCTATCAATAACTAATACCTCAGTCACGACCCACCGGGCTCCTAGGGTGCATCTAAGGAGCCCAGATCGGCAGGCGGACACGAGGAACACGGCTTCCCCGGCAGGGGCAGCGCCTGGACGGCGGCGGATCTATGCCTGACCTGCCCCCACACGGGCAGTGCCCTGAGGGCTGCCGAGAGCAGAGGCCCTGATGTGGGCCGGCGGCCCCCTCCACCCAGCCACGAACTCCTTCGATGCTGTGACCAAGCTGGGTTCCGCCAGACCACCAGGGACAGAGCCGCTCACCGCCGGCTCTTAAGCAAACTGCCCCGGGACCCGCCTGGGAGACAGAACGGAGTTTGCTTTACTTTTATTTTTAAATGAAGCAAAACTAAGTGCAAGAGAAGCAACGGGGCAGGGGCAGGGGAGGGGGCAGGGGAGGGCGCGCTGAGTGATGACACCATTGGGTGCATTTGTCGCCCCCGAGAATCAACAACCGCCAGAGACAAACAGGCTTTGATGACCTGCTTATGGTCCATTAAAAATCCCAATTAACACTCCTGAGACATAGCTCAATATTTGTCTGAACTCAGGTTGACACACATCGGGGGCAGGGGGACAAGGCTGCCTTCTCGGGGGGGGGGGGGCTGTGGAGAAGACCCCCAGCCCCCGCCCCCCAAAAGGCAGCGGCAGGGGCCTGGGGGGAGGCCAGCCTCTCCTTCCGCACTCCCACCTTCCAAATGGCTGTTCCAGCACCTTCCAGCAAAATGCCACTCGGGAGCTCAGCCCTGCCATTTGGGCACAGTCCCTGGACCCACCCTGCTCCGCCACCCACGCCTCTGCTTCCCGACTCAGTCCTCACCTCCTACCCTCGGGCCCGGGGGCCTGCTGTCCGGGGACGTCACGCCGCCCACCCGGCCTCCCCACCCCCAGGCACCCGCTCGCCCCGCGCCACACGTGCGGAAGGCAAGAAGCAGTCACTGGCGTCACACGGGCCGTGCGCCGGAGCCGTGCTCATGGTGCTCCCCGAGCTGTGCTCCCCCCACACCCTCCCCAGCCCGTCACACCTTGTCTGGCACCCGAGCGCCTCGCCAGCCCTCCTTCCCACCCCGCAGTCAGGCTCCCGCCGCTTCTCCTCTGGCTTCCCAGGTGACATTGCTGCCGCCGCCAGAATGATCTTTCTAGCACGCAGCCCAGATCACCTCCGTCCCCTCGCTGGATATAATTAATTCAATGGCCCCCCGTCGCTTTCAGGAACAGTTCAGACCCTTTGGAGAGGCACTGAAAGCCTTTCGTGCCTTCGCCTGGCCTCCGCCCTACGTTTTGCCGTCTACCCCCAACACACACACACACACACACACACACACACACACACACACACACCCCCTCCATGCCCTGCCCCCGGAGCCCCCTACAACATGCAGCCCCCTTGCTGTGGGAGCCGCCTCTGCTGGGGCCGCCCTTTCTCCTCTTCTTCAAAGAGCAAACACTCACTCTCTGCAGCTCAAGCCTCGCCTCCTCCAAGAAGCCTTCCCTGACTGCTCCTCCTCCCCTTTGATTTAGATCCTCTCCCGTGGGTCCGCTGTGTCTGCTGCTTATCTTCCTGTCAGCAGTTTCCATCCCCCGCCGTCCGTGTCCACTTCCTATTCCTTGAGGTCTCCCCGAAAACAAGGCTATTTACTTATGTTTGTTTGTTATTTACAGCACTTCCTCTCACATTTCCTGGCACGTAGTAGGGATTCAGCACATGCTGGTTGCACGAACGGAAGAACAAAAATCTCATACACTTTTATAAAAATTGCGTAGCCAACAAGTGTTTGCCACTCAAACAGGATCTCCCCCTGAGCTTTGTTAGCATATCCGGGTGACTCATCCTCACTTCCAGCTGTCAAGACATCGATAACGGTTCTAATCCTCTAACTGCCCCCCAAGCCTCTGCCAGGTATAACTCAACCCCACGATGATCTAGGAGAAGCTGATGGTTACAGGATTCTTGGGGTTAGGGCTCGCGGTAAAATAAGAGACTTTCTGGAGCGCAAAGAACCATCTCCTCATTTATGTGCTCGGCAAGTTTGAATGTGGAAGTGTCTGTAAATTCGCGGGGCGCTCTGGCGGTTTCTCTGAAAATGTGACCCATGAAGATGGAGACACAGGGGCGGCAGCCAGGGAGGGATGTGGGGCGAGTGGAGAAGGGGGATGGAAACCGCAGAGACCTTCTGGGCTGCTTGGCAACTCCGTTATGCAAACCAGTGATTCTGAGGAGCATGGCTCGGAGCGCGGCCCCCGACCCCCAGGCCCCCAGGACTACCTCCCCTCCAGATCATCGGCGTCTCTACCACCCACCTAACGCTCCAAGGGGGACTGCAGAGACAGTCCCAAGTCCCATCTGGAATGCTGTCTGCCACTGCCAGGGAGCCTGCCCCAGGCCCAGCCCTGCCCCCCTCCCAGGCCCCCCCGGACGCTGCACCCCGACTGGGGCAAGCCTGCTGGCTGATCGCACGTGGCAAATACGGACGCTGAAACCTCCTGCTTCGGCGCTGGCTGCGCTTCCGGTCCCAGGAAACCTCGGTTCCCAGGTGACAAAGGGATTTTAGGCCCATTAGCCATCCTGTCACATCATAACATGAAACCTAACCCTCTGTCCACTCCTGACCTTTTCCGGAAATTAGGGGCTCGCCTTCGGCGGTCAGCCTTACTCCTCGCGAAATCCCACATCTAAAGAGAGCCGAGGAGAAGCAGATGGAAGCGTGTCAACCCCTAAGACACGGGGTGGGACGTGTGTCTCCTCTGTCCGGAGCCTGGCCCAGAGCCGCATCCCGGGAGGCGGCACGTGGGAAGGCGGGGAGGCAGCAATGAAGACGATGATGCTAACACCAGCCATCAGCGCCCCGCGCCCGCCCCCAGGGATGGGGTTCCCGCGCGTGCTGGACTCCTCCCCTAGGTATCACCTAGGTCACTTCCCACAGCAGCACGGTGCCCATTTTACAGACAGGAAGATTGAGATCTCAGAGATTAAATAGCTTGCGGAGGATCACACGGTAGACGAGGTTCATGCTCCTAACCCCTGTGAAGAGAGGAGGAAATGAGAAAAGGAAGGAAGGAGGGGGATAAACACAACGACCTGAAAGCTAAGGAGGCAGGTGATTATCATGACATTTACTCCGGAAATGAACAAAGAAATACAGACTTGCGTATCATCCTCGGACACACTCCCCGAGAAGCTCCCGGTGCCCTCACTTCTGGGCCTTCTTCCCCCCGGGGCGCGAGCCGTCCCTTGTTCCCCCCCCCCCCCGCCCCTGCCCCGAGCCCCACCTGCAGCCTCGCCCCTGCCCAGACACACTCTCTAAATTTCTTCCGACAGATGGCAACAATGACGCCTGGACCGATCTCATGGTTCAAACTCGTCCACCCGACTCCCCAGCACAGATGCCGTGGGCCGCGCCGGGCAGACGGGCGGGGAGGGCAGGGGCCGCGGGTCCTCCGGCGGCTGGACGGAGGGGGCCCCGGCCACAAGCACACGTGTCCTCTGGTTTCGCTCCAGCCGAAGGGAAAAGGTAGACGTCACGCACCCCACACCGCAGAACAATGCAAGTATTAATAACCGTCTTAATTGTGTGCGAGCCGCCGCTTACTTCCCCATGGCGCCCCCAGAGCCGGTTGTTTTGGTGCCTCGTGGTGGGGCGGTGCTCTCCGCCAGGGCCCAGCCGGGCTGCGGGGACTGACAGGGAACTCTTCATTCAGGGGGACCCTGGAAAAGCGTTTCCGTTTCTCCTGCGCGCACTAGGTGGGTGGTGGAGGCGGTGAGCTGAGCAGGGCACTGAGAGGTGCGCCGTGCACCCCACTGTGTGAGCCGGGTGCCGGCGCCCCCTGCCCACGCCCGGGAGGCACGCCCGGGGCCGGAGGAGCGGGAACGCAGATAAGACACTTCCACCCTCCAGAGCCGCGAAGGAGAAAGATTCTCTTCCCCTGCTAAAAATTCCACTTCTTCCCACCCCCATCATCTACCGCGATTAACATATGTTCGGGACGGTCGATCCTCTCTGTGATAAACACAGGGCTTCTTGTGGCTCACAGCCGCCATGGGAGTGGTCCAGACTCATCTCCAGTTATGAGTGGAAAAACCGATGCTCAGAAAGAGAGCCTGATAAGGGTCCAAATCGCTCACCCACATATCTTGTCCATCCGCTTGCCTCTCAGAACTACGACTACATTATCTCAAGAAGGCGAATGTCTTCTTAGTACTTCTACCCCGCCCCTCGGAGTCCCGGCATGTTTTGTCTCTTTGGTAGTGACATTTGGAATTCTAAATTCCCACGTATCCAAAGATGGGGGAGATAAGAAGCAGGGTAAGGTAAGACACGTGACCTTGAACCAGAGCTTAACCTCTGAGCCTCCCTGTTCTCGCTTGTACAATGGAGACCGAATATGTACCTTGCACTGTGACGCGCCTCCTCGCCTGCCCGGCACAGAGAAGAGACTTCTAAGAGGCCCTCACGTCCAACCCCTGTTAACAGTGAACTTGGACGGGCAGAGCCCCTTCAGAATGCATGCCTGGCTTCCCTGCCTAACCAGGTCCTCTCTGAGAAGGAGAGGGTGCCTGGGCCCGTGAGCTTTATTTGGGGAAACCACTGAAATGAGGACCCTCAGTGAACCAGGGTGCCCCACCTCCTCGGACAAACCCGGACTCTTTCCTACGAGCTGCAGACGCCAGAACCACGTCTGACGGCGGCCCCCCCACCAGGCCCCCCTTCTCCCTTCCAACGTACACAAGCAGTCTGATGGGGGAGGTCTTGCCTCGGTTTGGAGTTTGCTGGTTGGCTGGCCTTGGCCTCTCCATGTTACATCGGGGGGAACCGGAGCCTACACGTGGGTAGAGCGTTGAGTTCAGATCATCTCTCATTTTCCCGTGACTCCATGTTGGCCTGCAGCAATCAGAGCTCGGTGTTTAGTGCAGACGATCCCGCAGGATAAGGGCTAGAAGGCAGAGGTGTGGATGGAAGACCCTCCGCACGGCGAATCCCTTCAGCAGTGTGTTCTGGGCCAGACTGACTCCTCCTGGCACCGCAAGCCAGGAGGGAGGCGGACGCGTCTGTGCAAACACTTGTGGACCCAAACAAACTCCCTCATCGGCACACACACGGGTAGCATGAGGGGAGGCAGGAGACCGAGCGTCCAGCCGCTAACGTCTCCGGCCAGTCCCGAACTTCGGCTCTCTCCGACCTGCTCAGTTAGAAATAACGCCTGTGGCCCCTTCTTGTAAAGTGCAGATTCTTGGAGTCTCCGCAGAACCCCTGACCTAGGATCACATCACATATAATCTCAGGAAGTTCCCAAACCACAGGTTGACGGCCCGGGCTTTGGACCTTTGTTCCCTCCTCCACGAAACCGAGGGAGTGGGTCACAGGCTTTCTAAAGCAGCATCGTGAGGTCTCGCACAGACAGGACGCACCTCTGTGGCCAAGTCACGAGTGAAAATAGATCATTGCGGATGGGCCTCCAGGCACATATGCACAGGCGCACGGGTGCAAACAGAGTCTAGTTCTCCTCTTGCCCAGCTTGTAGCCTTGCTTAGCTTTGGCCGGGCTTCCGGTGGTGACTGAGGGGTTACCTATCCAGTCTGCACTTTGGGGGGACCCCGCGCTCCAAGTCCCTGACATGACTGACCTTCAGCCCAGCAGGCGGGTGGACCCCGCGACAGAGCACACGAGTTAGGGGTAGTGACTTCCCTGTCCAGAGAGCTTACGTTTCAGGTGATTAAATACATACGACCTTTGAAAGCTAGAAAAAGTGGTGGAATCAATGTCCTGGTCCCCAGAAAAAAAGGAAAGAGGGAGTGACCTTGGAGGCTCCTTTCGTTACTTCTCTTCTCTGCTCCTTCATTCTCCTCCCAGAGGGAGCACCTCCCAAGCCCAGTCGTCCAGCGTCTTCCAGGGCCAGACGCTCAGCCCACCTGCAGCCGCGCTAAAACGCCGGTGGAGACAGACGTGTGAGCTGGCTGACGGCAGGGAAACCAGATGCTTCAAACGTAGTGTCAGGAAGCCACCTTTCCAGTCTTGGGGAGTATGGGCGAGGGGCCCTCTCCCTCCCTGGGAAGTTCGAGCAGACCGGACCCCCAGGGCAAACTCACCAGTCCCCAGGGCGGACTGGATGAGGACTTTGGGGTCTGTTGCACAGGACAAACTGCGCTCCGACACACCTGTCCCTGCTCTGTGCCCCTCACTGCCCGCTTTTATCCACGGGATGGCGAGACACTGTTTTCCCACACTAAGTGGGCAGCCAAGACGACTTGGGTCAGAAGAGACTTCCGACCTGCTTCGTGTAACCCCAACACCCAAAGCTACAGCTCTGCCACATCACTTCCATCAGGGGTACCCCTTCTGCTGGACCACCGCTGACCAGAAACTCACCATCTGTCCAGATCTTTCTGCACAGTCCTGCTATAAAGTGGGCTGGTTAGCTCATCTCAAACTTCCTTCGCTACTCAAGGTCCTCTGGCTCTTCCCAAACCAATTAAATTCTGTTTCACGTTGGGCAAGTTTCTTAACCTCGCTAAGCCTCAATTTCCTTCTTCATAACATGGGGATGATGGTAACACCAAACTCAAGGGACGGCTGCATGAGTCACGTGAAATAGTAAAGGGACGGTGCTGGGCACATCATCAGCTCTCAAGAAAGGTTTGTGGCTACTATGTCGCTTCTGAGGCATTGATACAGTCCTCTGTACCTAAGGTGTTCCTGATAGTTGCATTTTCAGACGGGACACGGGCTGTCCCGAGAGTGGGTGCTCGCAGATGCTCTGGAGACGTGGGCAGGGAGCGCGGGTCAGAGTTGGTCCAGGGCACACAAGTGAAACCATATTGTCCCGTCAAGGCCAAAGGCTACCTGGGTCCTGCTGGAGGTCGCGGTGGGCTGAGATGCAGGCTCCCGTCACACGCCTCCCAGCACACCATCCGATTTCATCCAAGGCAGGGTCCTGGCCCAGAATCATAGCACGTCCACGCTGGAGGAACTTCTCCGAGTGCTCCCACCTGCTTTCTGACTTGGGCAAGAATGTAAGCTCTATGAGCCTTACCGTCCTCATCTGTGAGATAGAGGTATGGGTCCCACCTCACGGACTTCTCATTTTGGGATAAGTTAAAATGTGGTGCCTGCCTTATGCCGGACTTGGTACATCACTGTAGGACTTCAGATACAACCGAGGGCAGCTGGGGGACCAGCCGGCCAGTAGCCATCGTGGAACAAGATGGCGGCCATCTCGCTGCCAATACCACAGGCTACGTGACTTGAATCTCTTTTCTCACCGTGCTGGAGACTGGAAATCCAAGAGGGAGGGGCCAGCAGGCTCGGTGTCTGGTGAGGACGCTGTCTGTGGGTGGCAGACGGCTGCCTCCTGGCTGTGCTCACACGGTGGAGAGCGGAGGGCGTGCTCCCTGGAGCCTCTTCTTGGAAGGCACTAATCCTATCGGTGCCGTCTTCCAACACAGTCCCGTGGGGGGTCAGGGCTTCAACACGTGAATCCAGGGTCAGGGCAGGAGGAGGGTAGACAGATATTCGGTCCATTAAAGTAGCCCAACAGGGGCTTTTAAGTGGCTATTTATTTCTATACATTTCACGGGGAGGCAGAGAGTGACATAATCACATCTTTCCCTCCCCCGCCCCCAGCCTCCTTCCGGTTTCACTGGCCTTGGGGTCAGGTTTCACACGACAAAAGCCCATAGGTTAACGTCTTCTGGGCAACAGGCAGGGGTCCTGATCCAGCAGTTGTGAGACAGGAGACCCAGGGAGCTGATCCGGGCACAGGTCCCTGAGGATCCAACCCCTACAGGTGACAATGACAAGACAGACCCCGACGCGGACAGCTGGGTCAGCATCCCTGCCCCACGCTGGGGCTCCTCAGGACCCCACGCGAGGAACACATCAACCCCCCCACCGCACCGAGCCGCGGCGCAGTCCTGGCCTGTGCGAGCATGGCGGCCCCTCTGGGAGGATCCGGGCCACGAAGGCCTTGTCCCGCGACACATTCCCGCGTCGGTGGTCTGGGATGTGTGTTTTACTTAGCTTCCTCTATCATGACCTCGTTTATTGCACGGATATTTCATCTCCCAGATTCATCTCGGGATCATCGCTAACGGTTCCTTCCTGCTCACTGAGATGTCTCTGCTAATCATAAAAATCTATGTTGCGATTTCAGATTAATTAACGCTGTAAACGGGGGAAGCTAGTGCCTGTAAGTCATATACCCCACTTCTCTGCACCTCTCAAAATCCTGTCATTTTATGGTTCTCTTCCTAGAGTGATTTTACCCCCAAACCTGGCTTTAGCCAGCAGCAGCCTTCCTAGGGCTGGGCTCCAGTCATGGCTTCCCGCCCGTGGACAGTGGATCTGACACACATTTTGGGCAAAGAGCCACCTCCCTGATTTTAGCAACAAACAGATCCAGTGCAATGCACAGGGACCAGACAGAACCGGGGAAACAGACCCCCGGGTCACCTGCAGTTCTGCCCCTCACAACCTGCGCGACTGTGTGACTTGACCCCTCTGTGACTCAGTTTCCCTGGCTGTGAGGTGGGGAAGAGTATGAAATGGAAAATGCTAGAAGAGTACCTGCACACAGAGTGCTCAGTAAATGGTAACCGTTTGGTGGCGTCTGGTGGTCACGGCATCCCGACGGCCCCACGGACAGCACGGCGACTGTGGCAGTGCCCCTGCTCTCGGCAGGCCGACAGGCTAACTGGGGAAAGGGAATGTTCCCAAAGGAAAGAGCGTGCGGAGCCCGAAGCCGCGGCCCCAGTCAGCTCATCAGTGCAGTTGGAGTTGGATCAGTTCAAGGTCACACAGCCGCCCTCAGGGAGGGCCCTTCCCCATCCACACCCACCCCTGCCCCCAAGACGGGCAAAATGTTGGAGAAGCGTATCCCGTGGCCCAAGCTTAGCTGCTCGTGCCTTCTCCAGAGAAAACCAAGAAAGTTGAGTGAGCTCCTGAGTGACCCCAGCTGAGCCTCCAGGATGCCAGGCTTCTCCCTTTGTGTGTCAGAGTCGTGGCTGTGATCGCGGCTTCGTGGGGGCAGGCCGGGCCCAGCGAAGGGCAAAGAAAATGCGGCTGGGAGAAGTTACCGCCGCTCTGCGTGTGCCCCCTCCTTTCTTTTGAAAAGTGAAGATGTGACCCCATCACCCTCAAGTCTGAACTAAGTAGGAGAAGGCACTGGCGCTCCCATTTTACAGAAGAGAAAAGCTGAGGCGCAGAAGAGCTTGCGAAGTCCCTGCTCAGGACCAGTCGTGGGCTTGATCAAACAGCTCGGGTCCCGCCGAGCGATCTGGTCTCCATGAAGGTCCAGGGCATTTCCGTCTCTCATCCTCTGCCCGCCGGGCACAGTAACTCCAGGGACACACCCTTGGCACCCTGAGCCTTCTTCACTCAGACATCTGCAACTCCGCCCTCAAGAAAGAAGATTCCATTCTGCGGCTCCTTTTCCCCCCCAATTTCGTCCCTATCACCTTAATAACTGCATTTTGGGATTTAATTCCACAATGAAACCACTTCCGCTTACCACTGGCCTATCACCCGCTGGGATTAAGATTCGATTCAAAGAAGAGGGTTTTTTCCCCATCCCCCCTCTTTCGTTCCCAAACTGAATTTGCATCACAAAAAAATTAAGCAAAAGCCGCGTTTTGAATCTCCCCTCATCACCCCCATTACGTTTGTTAACATCATTATTCTCAACTGGAAACGACGACCATTATCAAACGTTGCAATGCTTTTGTGGACCTCTTGCTGTACTAGTTTAGAAAATTGCTTTAATGCATTTGCTTTTAGAGGTTTAAAATCCACCGTGGCATCATCAGCCACGTAATGCTGTACATTTTTTAATCTAATAGTGCATGTACTTTTTTAAAGCACGTTGCACTGAAATAAAACATGCACGCCTGTGGGAAGGAAGAATGCATATGCAGCCCGCAGACCCTCTTCCACTCCTTCTTCCCCAGAGAAGAGATCACTCCTCCGGAAACCCAACCCCTGAGGCCCTAATGGGTCTACGGTGGAGGGGGGAGGGGGCTGGAGGCTCACGGACGCGGTGATGGAGGAGGAGACTGGTCTGTTTAGGGCTGTGACCAAAAGCAAGCTCCTGCAGATCATTAACACGGAAAAGCACAGTTTCAGGGGCAATTCCCAAATTTCTATATTCATAGAAATCCAGTTTCCCTGGAGAGAAAGGCTCAGGTTGGAACACTGACAAAGTGCCGGCTTCGCGTGGAAATAAAAATTTTTGGTAATTACACAGGAGCTGCTCTTTATCTGCTTCTGCATTTCAACGTGGGGATGGCATCTTGTTAGTTTCTCTCTCTTTTTTTTTCATTCGTATTAAAGTGCGTGCAGGCGGCAGCTTCCTTGCTGGGGTCCCGGGGGTCCGTCCACCTTGACGGCTGAGAGCCAGCTGCACTCCTGCTCACTCCCGCTCGATCCCTCTGCTCACGGGATTGGATGCACAGGACAGGCCTGGCCTCTCCCGGCTCGTGCTCTGGGCCGGCGGCTCTGCACCTCCAAATCCTCCCCCAGTGCCCCTCCCGTTCTCCCCCGGGCCCCTCCTCCATGCCAGCCCCCTTTCTGGGGCCATGTCGAGTCTGCCACTCCTTACGAAAGCCAATTTCAGGGCGAAGAGGTGTGAGGTATGTGAGATTCTCTATTTCCTCCCCCCAACTCCCCTTTCTACAGCAAACCCCCACCCCCACCACGTCGGACTTGTCACTGGAGTGGGACTCACATAACAAGGCTCCCTGCCTCAGTTTCCCCAGGGCTCCCTCCATTCCCGATGCCCTGGTGGTGGCTTCCAATCCCATCCCTGCCCGTGGAATGCCCACTCTCTCCCAGGAGGCCTGCAGGATAACGCCAGCCCCCCTCCCAGAACTATTTGAGCTGATTTATAACGGTTATAAAAGAGGTCAGAGCTTGATTAAGCTTAATAGATCCATTAATTACACCAACAAAACAAACATAATGAACATAAAAATTTACGACCTCCGTCACTGGTTCAGACGTGTCTCCTTGTCAGGCCTCGACAGACCCCGCAGAGCCCATCCATCTCAACGCCTCGTGGGGAGCCACGGTCTGTGGCTGTGCGGCCACGCGGGGGGCGGACACGTGGCCAGGCTCCGCTGGTGAGGGGACAGTCCCCTGGAAGCCCCATCCCGACCGCCCGTCTGCAGCCCACAGAGCGGCGCGGGGCAAGTCAGCACGGTGGTCACCCCACGGCTGGCCCGACCACCTGGTCCCGGTCCTGCCTTCACCGCTTACTAAGTCTATGCCTCCGGGTGAGTCGGTGCGTCTTTCTGGGCCTCGCGTGTGCCTCTGTGGACGGGAACGATCCACAGCGCCCGTCCGTTGGGGTTATTGCCGGATCAACGGAGTTAATGCACCTGAGGAGCCTGGACCGTCACCGGGTGCGCGGCACGTCCATGTTGCCTGGGCTTCCTTGGGACTTGTTGTTAACAGAGTTTGAATAAAGGTGAGAAGCCATCTATGGCCCCAATATTTCTTGAGGAGCGTCAACTTTTTCTCTTTTCCGAAAGACAGGGAAACGTGTCCTGCCGTCGCCCATCACCCAGCACGAACGTCTACAAGCGCCGGGCGCGTGGGTAAGGCCCGAAAGAGCAGACGGGCGGCGCCTGTCCAGAAATGACTTAACGCACCAGTGAGAGCCCGGAAGGTCACCTCAGGGCACTCTGCCCCCCGTGCCGCCTTCCACAGGAGGCGCGGAGGCACAAGAGAGGTGCGGAGGGACTTGCCCGGCGAGGCTGCGGCGGTCACCCCGGGCTCCTAACCGGTCCGGGCGTCTCTCTCTCACGCCAGCCCTTGAACACACCGGCGCCCACCTCCCCCCCCACCCATGTGGATGATCACACACCAAAAGGAATAACACCAGGAAGCAGAGAAAGCAGTGAGGGAAAATATGAACTGAAATCAGAAACCGTAACTCACTGGCTTGTCACGACTGTTCTGGAAGTTCCCAACGCTCTTTGGTTTCTGAACCCAACAGTCCTATCTTCTCCAGGTCTGTGCTTGAGCTGGTCCCACCCTTGAAATGCCCTCTTCCCTTCCTTCCTTGTTCCCCTTGGCCAGCTCCATGCCTGTCTCAAGACTCAGCTGGGCTTTCCGTCCTCTTCAGCTGCCCTTACCCGTCCCACGATGTCCCAGAAGTAACGGCACCCTCGCCCCTTCCCTGCCGCCCTCCAGCCCTCCACGATCTAGTCTGTGTAGCACTTAACACTTCAGTGCGACGTCATTGGTTTTTGGCTCGGTCATCATCTTGTTCACCAAAAAGTACACTGAGCACCTGCTACGTGCCAGGCACTGTCCCCAGCACTGGGAGCGTGGTGGTGAACCACAGAGTCCTGGCCCTGGATCTCACGGAACTTACCCTAGTGACGCTCACCTCCCTGTGCGTCTCTGAAGCCCCTGTGCCCCCCAAGGGCCTCACACGCACGATGCGGAAGGGGCTGGGGTGCCCGTGGTGGGCTGGAGGCAGGGGGATTCCTGGGACCTCTTTGCAGAGCAGAGGCAGAAGTTATGGGTTCTGCCTGGAGCCCGCCCACGGGGCTTGCGACAGGCCAGGGGGAGTGCAGAGAAACCCACTCGCTGTGGTTTAACCATCTATGGCCCTCCCCCATCCATCACTCCATTCTGGGATATCAATTCCTAGTCGGTCACTCGGCCCACAAGACCCTGAAAATAGATTTAAATTATTGCTTTTTTCCCATCCAGCTCGGGTGTTGATTTATGCTGCCCAAACAATCAAGGCTTTATCTCAGTCACCCAGCAGCATTAGCAGCAATTTATCATGGTTTACTTCTCTCTCTACGACCCAACGCCAGCGCCTGTTGGCTGTGTCCTTATCAAAGCCACAGCAGCAAGTGGGCACAAGCCGTGATGGCAGCGGAGGCCAGGGTCACGTTCTGACAGCCTGGAGCAAGGGGGCAAGAAGGTGCTTAACCTGGGGTCTTCTATCTCACGTAGATGCCGGGCCTGGACACCAGACACCCTGTCCCGGCCGCATGATGAGGCCGCAGAGTGGATGCCCTCCCCTCCCCGGGTCCCGTCTCTTCATCTTCGACCCTCTCTGACCACTGAGGTCTCAGGAAAGAGCCGGGGCGGCTTGGAGAGCTGTGTCCACACAAGAGCTTCAGCTTGTGGCTTTTAAGAGCTTACCCTGGCCAACCCCACCCCCGCCTCCCTCTTCCCATGGGCACGGGAGCACCAGGAGCTCTGCGCCAGCCTACCCTGTCAAGTGGAGAGCTGGCAGTCACAGGTGCCACCCAGGGGGGAGGCCCAATCCGACTGGGTCAGGCGGGAGCCCGGGTCTGGCCGCCACCTGTTCTGTGCCCCACGAAAGCGGAGAACGGCCGTCACGTGGTTTAAATACTTGGGGGCAGGGATCAAAAGGAGGAAATTATCTCACACCACATAAATATCACGTGAAATTCAAATTCCGGCGTCCGCAGACAAAGGTGTCTGGGAACACAGCCACGCCGGCCTGTCCACGGAAGGGCTGCAGCTGCTCCGGCTCTCACGGCAGAGTCCTGTGGCTGCGAGAAATCTTACAGCACATGAGACCCAAAGTGTCTCCTCTCTGGTCCTCTTCAGGGAGACGTCGGCCAAACCTGGGCCAGATGACTGCATGTCTGAGGTCAGGTTGGTGGCATTTGCTTTCTGCTCTGTTCGGGATGGAGTCTTGTCCAGAGAAAGGAAAGGATCTCTGGAGGCAGCTCTGAGCCTCCATCACTGGGACGGGTGCTCGGGCTGGCTCCCGCACCAGGTAGAGCGAGGGAAGCCAAGGACACCGCCCTGGGGCTCCGAGCTGTGCCCGTCACCCGCATCGGTCATCTCCCCAGCCACACGGTCCACCCTGCGCACCCCTCAACGGTCACCTCTTCCACGAAGCCTTGCCGGTCTCCATCGGAAGGGCTCCGTCCCCCCCCAGAGCCCCTCAGCCCTCCATCAGGGCTCCTCCGGCATCTCCTCATTTCCTGCACCGAGGAGAACAAATTGGTTTCATCCCATCCCGGTTCCGAGTGACTGGAGGTGGCTTCCGGTGGCGACGAGGCGCGCAGGGCTGCCTGGGGCTCCGCAGAGACTGTCCCGCAGCCAGCGAGGGCTGCTGGGGGCCGGGAGGGCCAGGGCCTGGGCTGGGCCCCTGCCTCACCTGCTCTGTGCTGTGTGCTGGGCCACCGGGGACCGGCGTCAACCCCGGGGGAGCTACACCTGACCGCTGAACATAAGGGGTTGCCACGTCCAAGTCGAAAATCCACATATTCATTTTTTTGTTTGTTTTTTACATTTATTTATTTTTGAGAGACAGAGAGAGAGCACAAGTGAGGAAAGGGCAGAGAGAGAGGGAGACACAGAATCCGAAGCAGGCTCTAGGCTCTGAGCTGTCAGCACAGAGCCTGACGCGGGGCTTGAACCCACAAACCCTGAGATCATGACCTGAACCGAAGTCGGACGCCTAACCAACTGAGCCCCCCAGGCGCCCCCACATTCTTGCCTCCCCCCAAAACTTCCTGTTGGCCAGAAGCCTCCCCAATGACATAAACAGGAGATTACTACATATTTTACATGTTGTATGGATTCTATACTGTGTTCCTACAACACAGTCAGCTAGAGAAAAGAAAATATTAAGAAAATCATAAGGAAAAATATATATATTCACAGCCCCACCTGCACTGATCAAAAAAATCGGCACTCAGGCGGACCTGCACAGTTCGAGCCTGCGCAGGCCAAGGGTCAAGTGCATACACTGGCAGGGCGCAGGGCTGGCTCGACGCAGGCCAGGCGGCTGGCACGGACGATGCCCCTGGCAGTCCTGTCAAGGGCTCCCTGGCAGCCGGCACGAAGGCACACCTACTGGCCTGCGCGTCAAGAGCTGCTCAGGAAGGCACCTGCTCGGACGGGGGACCAGCCCGCCCCCCGCCCCCCGCCCGCCGGTCAACAGAGGAAACAGACGCGTCTGCAAAGAGGACGTGCAGACGCCTACGGGCACATGAAACGATGCTCAGCGTCACTCAGCATCAGGGAAACGCAGATCAAAACCACACTGAGACACCACCTCACACCAGTCAGAGTGGCTAAAATGAACAAATCAAGAGACCATAGATGCTGGCGAGGGTGTGGAGAGACGGGCCCCCTCCTGCACTGTTGGTGGGAATGGAAACTGGTGCAGCCGCTCTGGAAAACGGTGTGGAGGCTCCTCAAAAAACTACCGATAGAACTCCCCTATGACCCAGCAATAGCACTGCTAGGGATACAGAAGTGCTGATGCATAGGGGCACATGCACCCCAATGTTCACAGCGGCACTTTCTACAATAGCCAAATCATGGAAGGAGCCTGAATGTCCATCACCTGATGGGTGGGATCAAGAAGATGTGGTATATACACAATGGAGTACTACATGGCAATGAGAGGGAATGACATATGGCCCTTTGTAGCAACGTGGATGGACCTCGAGGGTGTCATGCTAAGCGAAATAAGTCAGGCGGAGAAGGACAGATACCATATGTTTGCACTCATGGGTCTAACAGGAGAAACCTAAT
>PJEM01011267.1:0-55571 GCA_004023845.1 Helogale parvula
TATTTATTTTGAGAGACAGAGAGAGACAGTGCGAGCCGGGGAAGGTTAGAGAGAGAGGAAGACACAGAATGTGAAGCAGGCTCCAGTCTCTGAGCTAGCTGTCAGCACAGAGCCCGACACGGGCTCGAACCCACGAACTGTGAGATCATGACCTGAGCCGAAGCCAGATGCTTAACTGACTGAGCCACCCCGGCGCCCCTATATAGGAGGTTTAAAAACCTATAGTAATCCACTATAGCCAGACTAAGGAAAGGTTTTTCCCCCACTCCTTTCACCTTCCCCCGCCCCCCCACCTCACTTTTCACGTACAGGAAAATAACCAAGAATACTAGCTGATTGAAAGCATTTAGTGAACTGTCAGCAGCAGCAATTCCCAAGCCAAGCCCTAGCCTCAGTACAGCTTCAGGCCCTCCCCTTTCCCTTGATTTTTATATTCAGACAATAGAAAGAATAATAGCATGACACCCAGAAGACAGGGTCTGGACCAAATGGTATCTTTTTGTTTCTCTTCATTTTGAGAAGCTTTAAAAATACAGAAAAAGGAAAAGAACAACATAACAAACCCTCATGTTGTATTTACTTCATTTAATACAATAAAAGTTACAGAAAATAGTTTGAAGCCTCTGACCATTCCCAGCTTTCAACTAATGAATACAGATATGAATGGGTTTGACTGATAATTTTATAGCCTTTTTTTATTCATGAATCCATGAGCAGAATATATTATCTGTGTTTTAAAAATTTACTTACCTGGTAGGTTATAATATAGTTCTAAATTTTGCTCTTTTCATTGAATATTATGTTTTTAGATTTATCTATAATGTACATGTCGATCTAGTTCATTTGCATTCTGAGTTTCAGCATATACATAAAAGAGATTTTATTTATCCATTACTTTGTTAATGGATACTTAAGTTCTTTTCAATTTTTTGCTCTAAGTATGATAGCAAAGAACACCTCGTATGTGACCCACAGTTTTAGGTCTCTTTCACAGTACAATCTATAGGTTGAAGCCAATTGCATAAAACATGGAACTCGTCAACACATATTTATTAAGCCTAGTTCATATTAGAGTAAAAAAAAAAATAGGTCAGAGAATCTTAATTAGCCCCTGACTCACATAGGGACATGGTCTGTAGCTTAAGGAATTGTCAGTGCAGAGAGGAGTAAATATATTTACCATACCCAAGAAAACATAGCTAACAATGCAAGGCAGGAAATCCTAAGTACCAAATTAGAAGTACAGTCAGTGCTGTTAGAATTTAGAAGATAGGGGGGTACCTGGGTGGCTCAGTTGGTTGAGTGTTGGCTTCGGCTCAGGTCATGATCTCACAGTTTGTGGGTTCGAACCCCACATCGGGCTCTGTGCTGACAGCTCAGAGCCTGAAGCCTGCTTCAGATTTGGTGTCTCCCTCTCTCTCTGATTCTCCCCTGCTCACACTGTCTCTCTCTGTCTCTCAAAAATAAATAAAAAACATTAAAAAAAAAGAATTTAGAAGATAGGACTTGGAAGTAAGATGATCATGTTAACAGCACATTATCCTGGATCTTGAAGGATAAGTAGAATTTCAACTGACAGAAATGGGGAGGATATTCAAGGCAAGATCAAGGATATGAACACAGTAAAGAAGTGGAAGCCCTATAAAGTCTGGGCCCGTTTGGTCGGATTCAGAGCAATGTCTGGGCCATTTGTTGGTGGTGGATAAGAACACTCGAATGTTAAAAAGTTGATGAAATGGGCGCCCAGCTGGCTTAGTAGGAAGAGCATGCAGTTCTCGATCTCTGAGATATAAGCCCCACAATGGGTGTAGAGATCACTTAAATAATTAATTTTTTTAAAATGTTGATACAGTAAGTTGGGTATGGTACTCTCTTCTACCTTTCTACTCCATGTGGCTGAATGGGATGCCTAGAAGTTCCTTTCCCTTGAGAGGAGCCATCTTGCTTGCTTTCCTGTCTCTTTGGTTGTATTTGGGTTCTCTGCCTCATTCACATTAGGTTAGTGCCTGGTGCTAAGCTTTAAATTTGAGCTTAGAGGAGACAGAGGCCCCTTATATGCTTTGGGCTTTAGCCCCAGTTCTAGCGCAGTTTACCAGTCAGTGCTATAAACTGAGTATTCAAGTTGACAGAGAAATTTAGTGAAAAAGATAAAAGAAATGGATTTGAAAGGGTAGATTCCAAATTAGATTGTGATGGACACTGAATGACAGTTTGTGGAATTTGGACTGATTCCTAAGGATAAGAAGGTACCCCTGAAGATTTCTGAGCAAGAGATTATGGGATCAAAGAATGATCTAGGGAGATTAGTCTGAATTAGAAGGGAGTGAGTTAAGAGGCTATTGGAAGAAATTCAAATGTGTGATGATCAGAAATTTTATTTCTGAAAGTGGCATTGGACCTAGGAAAAAAAAAGAATGGCTGTGAGAATTTTCAAGGCTTATTGAATAATTGAATGTAGAAGTTCATGGAAAGAACTTGTTTGTCATACATTTGAGCCACTCACATTTCAATCAGGGATAACATCTATTAGTCTTAAGAAATGTGAACCTGGGGCTCAGAAGAAAGATGAAGAGGTGTGGGATAATAATAAATGGAGAAATGTCTGCAATGTTGGATAGTCTTTCTATATATTTCACATAAGAATGACTATATTTACAATTGCTGACTATATGTTTGCCACCATTCTAAGCCCTTTATGTATACTGATTGATTTAATCCTGACAAAAACCCTATGAGGCATGTACTGGGAAATCTTACGCATAGTAAAGGAAACCATCAATAAAACTAAAAGACAACCTAGCAAATGTGAAAAGATATTTGCAAATGATGTACTTGATAAGGGGTTTATATCTGAAATATATAAAGAACTTATACCACTCAATCCACAAAACACAAACAATCCAGTTAAAAAATGGGCAGAGGACTTGAATACACATTTCTCCAAAGAAAACTTATAGATGTCCAACAGACACATGAAAAGATGCTCAACATCACTAATCATCAGTGAAATGAAAGTCAAAATCACAATGTGATTCTACCTTATATTTGTTCAGAAAGGCTAAAATTAAAAAGACAAATAATAAGTGTTAGGATGTGGAAAAAAGGAAACCTTATTGTGCTCTTGGTGGAATGTAGATTGGTGCAGCCACTGTAGAAAACAGTACAGAGGTTCCACAAATATTTAAAATAGAAACACCATATATTCCAGTAATTCTACTACCGGATATTTGCCGAAAGAAAACAAAAACACTAATCTGAAACGATTTATGCACCCCCATTTTTATTGCAGCATTATTTACAATAACCAAGATACCGAAGCAACCTAAGTATCCATTGATAAATAAATAGATAAAAAAGATGCAGTATTGAGGTGCCTGGATGGCTCAGTCAGTTAAGCATCTGTTAGTTTCGTTTCAGGTCATGATCTCAGGATTTGTGAGTTTGAGCCCCACGTTGGGCTCTGTGCTGACAGTGTGGAGCCACTTCACACACCCTCTCTCTCTCTCTCCCCTCCCCTTCTTACTCTCTCTTTCTTCTCTCTCAAAAATAAATAAATAAACTTTTAAAAATGCAATATAAATAAAAAGGATGAGATCTTGCCATTTGCAACAGTGTGGATGGGCCTAAAAGGTATTATGTTAAGTGAAATAAGTCAGACTGCAAAGGAAAAATACCATATGATTTTATTCATATGTGAAATCTAAAAACCCGAACAGGGGCGTCTGGGTGGCTAAGTCGGTTAAGCGTCCACCTTCGGCTCAGGTCATGATCTTGCGGTTCGTGGGTTCAAGCTCGGGCTCTGTGCTGACGGCTAGCTCAGAGCCTGGAGCCCGTCTTCAGATTCTGTGTCTTCCTCTCTCTCTGACCCTCCCTTGCTCATGCTGTCTCTGTCTCTCAAAATAAATAAAATAAATAAATAAATAAAACCCCAAGCAAACGAATAAACAAAAAACAGAATCAAACTTGTAAATACAGAGAACTGATGGTTGCCAGGGGAATAGGGTGGGGGGAAGATTGGCAAAATGGGTAATGAGAGTGGGAGATACAGGCTTCTAGTTATAGAATGAATAAGTCATGGGAATAAAACACAGAGCATAGGCAATATAGTCCATGGTATTGTAATAACTTTGTATGGTGACAAACGGTAGCTGCACTTGCGTGAGCACCCCATAATGTATAGAGAACTTGAATCACTATGTTATATACCTGAAACTAATGTACCATTGTGTGTCAACTATACTCAAAACTAACAGAAATAAATTCAAAATAAAAAAGCCATCTTTCTCCCTCCAGGCATGGTGTGGCTGAGATGGTAGCTTAGAGTATAGCCCGTCCGCTTGCATTTTTCTGCCAAGGTATGTTTACAAACCTATCAGACTGTGAAGTCTTGTAGGACTGGATACTTCCTAGTACCTTCTTAGGAACTTAATGTAATGTCTTATTGAATAAATGCGTAAGTAAATAACTGACCACTTAAACATGCTATGGGATATCCCAAGCCTTGGTTCTGTGTCAGGGAGACGTTCCTACAGCTGATGGTGTCTAGCCTGAGTTAAAGAATGAACTGAAGCTAGCTGAGAAGAGCGAGGGGAGAGGGTTTCTGAACAGAGAGACCACCTGAAGCCAGAGAGAACATGGCATATTCAGGGAGCCCCCAGCTGTCAGTGTGGTGGTGGAGGGCGCACAAGGAGTGGGGCCAGATGAGAAAATGAAGAGGCATGCAGGGGCCTCACTGCAAAAGCTGTGTATATGATGAGAAGGAATTTGGACTTTGTCCAGATTTATAAAAACCGAGGAATAGCATACATATGCTAAAATGCACAAATCTTAAGTTAGGGTGACCAGCCATCCTGGTTTCCCCAAAAAAGGACTTTCACTTTTAAAACCAGAACTCTTCCAGGTAATCTGGGGGCAAGTTGGTCTTCCTTGTCTAAAGCGTACTTCTCAGTTTTACATAGTACACACCATGTCCCACCTTCCACATCCAACCAGAAGGCCTCCTCGTGACTCTTCTCAGTCAGTACTCCTCTCCTGAAGGAACCACGATTCCAAAATCTCTCACCATAGATAAGTTTTGTCTCATTTTGAGCTTTATATAAGTGTACACAGTATGTTTTCTTTTGGGTCCATAACTTTTTTCATTCAACTTTATGGTCTGTGAGATTCATCCTTGCTCTTGTTTTAATTTGTTCCTTTTCATTGCTCTGCAATACTGTTAGAACATTATCTCAATTTGCTTATCCATTCGTTTGTTAATAGGCATTTAAATTAAGCCCAGATTTTTCAGTTATGTAAAACTGTTACAAATATTCTTCTAGACGTCTTTGGTAGGCATATGCATTCATTCCTCTTGGGTAAATACCCAGGAGAGGAATTGCAAGGTTATAGGGTGTGTGTAAGTCTGGCTTTCGTGGCAACTATGAAGCTATTTCCCAAAGTAGCTGTACCATTTTACACTTTCAGGAACAGTTTTGAAAATTCTTGTTTGTCCACGTTCTCATCCACACCTGGTATCATCTGTATTTTTAATTTAGGCCATGCCAGTGGGTATGAAGTGGTATCTCATGGTTTTGATGTGCATTTTCCTAATGCTCAACAATTGTAAGAATCCTTTTATTGGCAATTCATATATCATTTGCTCATTTAGAAAATTAAAGTGTTTGCTTTTTATTGTTATTAAGGAGTTATTTATATAATCAGGCCACAAATCCTTTGTGAGATATATGTATTGCAAATATTTTCTTCTAGTCTGTGACTTGCTTTCTCACTTTCTCTATAGAGTCTTTTGAAGAGCAAAAGGCAAAATTATAATTTTGATGTAATATGTCTCAGTTTTTTTCTTGTGAATGTTTTTCATGCTTTAAGAAACTATTGCTTAACCCATGATATAAAAATATTTATTTCTTATGGAAGTTTTTTCCCCTCTTTTGCACTTAGATCTATGATCTATTTCAAACAAATTTTTGCTAGGATATACAATAGGAGTTGAGATTCATTTTTTTTCCATATGGATATCATGTTGTTTCCATATAATTTGTTGGAATTCCCCATGGAATTATCTTGGAGCTTTTGTCCAAAATCAATTGACCATA
The DNA here is from genome assembly GCA_004023845.1 of Helogale parvula. Classification (NCBI taxonomy): domain Eukaryota; kingdom Metazoa; phylum Chordata; class Mammalia; order Carnivora; family Herpestidae; genus Helogale; species Helogale parvula. The sequence continues at coordinate 6,093 of PJEM01011267.1, forward strand.
TTTGTGTGGGTCTATTTATGGATTCTTCTAAGTTCTATTCATCTATTTGTCTATGCCTATGCCAATACCACACTGGGTTTTACAATAAGTCTCAAACTTAGGTAAAATAGATCTTCCAGATTTGTTCCTTTTGTTTTCAAATTTATTTTGACTGTCTTATATTCTGTGTGTGTGTGTGTGTGTGTGTGTGTGTGTGTGTGTGTGTGTAAATTTTGGAATTTTGGCAATTCTTATTTTTTAAAAATATGGCTGAGGTTTTTGATTGGGATTGTATTTGATCTATACATCAATTTGAGGAAAACTGACATCTTCTCCATTTACTGAGGACTTTAATTTCTCTCAATAATGTTTTGTACACTTTAGAATAAGGTGCTGGTGCATCTTAGATTTATTACTAGACATTTTTTATACTACTGTAAAGTGGCATTTAAGTTTTGAAAAATATCTCATTATTTGTTGCTAGCATATACAAGTCATTTCTGTATATTGACCTTGTGTACAGTAATGTTATTAAATTACTTATTAATTTTAATAGCTTTTGACTGATTTTTTTCAATTATTTATGTATGCAGTCATGTGGTCTATAAATGATACTAGTTTTATTTCTTCCTTTCCAATCAGACTTCCTTTTTGCTAAGCTTATTGTACTGATTTGGGCCTTCAGTACAATACTGAATAATCATGGTCAAAGTGGGCATCACTGTCTTGTTGCTGAACTTTGGAGGAAGCATGTAATAAATAACTTGCTATTAGGTATAATGTATGCTGTAGAACATTTCCTTTTATTCTTGGTTTGCTGAGAATTTTTGTTTTTATCAAGATGTTGAATTTTGTCAAATGATTTTTCCTACATATGAGATGATTATGTGATTTTTCTCTTCTATTCTATAAATATAGTGAATTACATTGGCTAGTTTTTTAATGTTAAGTCAGCCTTACATTTCTGAGACATAGACATTATATATAGTATCTTTTTATTTATATTGATAGATTTTATTGATTAAAGTTTTGTTTATGATTTTTCATCTGTGCTCATACGTGAGATTGGTCTGTAATTTTCCTTTTGTGAAATGTTATTCTCAGATGTTAGTATCACCTCATGAAAGTAATGCTGGTTGTATAAAATGAGCTGAGAACTATTCATTCTTTTTCTTTTTCTTTCTCTTTCTGGACAATTTTTTGTAGGATTAGTATTACTTATTCTGAGAGTATTGGGAAGAAACCACTAGTGAAGCCACTTAATCCTGGCGTTTTCTACGTAGGACTGTTTTAAATTAGAAATCTAAATTATCTAATAGTTAGGGGAAGATTTTACTTAGTGTTAATTATAGGAAATTGTGCTTTTTAAGAACTTATTTATTTCATCTAGGTTGTTAAATATATTGGCATAAAGATGCATACTTAAAACCAAATTTGTTAGTACTTATAGAAATTCTGTTTGTAAAAGAAAAACTTTATATATAAGGATTGAAAAGGGGAAAAACCCTTTATTTCCTCTATACACTAAACACTTCTGGCTATTGGGTGGACACATTTTTTCCTTCACACTGACCAATTCTCCTAAACCATCTGGGTGTCCTATAGTACAACTCATTTCTGACATTCTGTACCTAACTGCATCAGATCCCACAAGTTAAGGACTAAGTCCCACAAGACTTGCCCCCACTTCAGATGCCAGTGGCAAGTAGTGGATGCCCAGGTTACCGACACTTCTGTCCAACTTAGCTACACATCAAGAGTTCCCACAAAGCCATCCTCAGGTTTAATAATTTGCTGTAATCGCTCACAGAACCCAAGTGACACTTATGTAAATTTAGTTTATTATATTGTACAAAAGATATGATATAGGATACAGACGAACAGTCAGATGAAGAGGTACATAGGGTAAGCTCAAGAGCTTCTGTCCGTGGAATTGGGATGCACTACCCTCCCAGAACATGGATGTATTTATCAACTCCAGAAGCTCTCTGAACCTATACTTCAGGGACTTTTATGGAGGCATCATCACATAGTCATGAGCAGTTTTTAACTCAAGCCCCTATCCTCTCCCTGGAAGATAGGGGATGAGGCTGAAAGTTCCAAGCTTCTAATCATGGTTTGATCTTTCTGGTGACCATTTCCCATCCAAGAGTTCATCAAGAGTCACCTTATTAGAACAAAAGGCATTTCAATGACTCAGGAAATTCCAAGGAGTTTAGGAGTTCTTTGTTAGGAACTGGGGTAAGAAGACCAATATTATAACGGAAGATACTACTAGCACTCCTAATTCTCAGGAGATCACAAGAGTTTTAGGTATGGGCATACTAGTTTCATATTTAAAAAACTTTAGTCAAGAAGCATTACTAGAGATATAGTGCTGAAAAGACTAATAAAATTAACAACTCTAGCTAAACCTCATTAAAAAGAGACAACATAAATTTTCATTATGACAGAAGGATCAATTCAATAGGAAGATTCTAAATTGTAATATGTAAAGCAAAAGCTGACAAACTAAAAGGAGAAGTAGACAAATGCATTATCATAAATTAAGATTTTAATATAACTCAGTAACGTAAAGAAGTAGATAAAAAAAGTCATTAAGGAAACAGAAGCTTGAACAATATGATTAGACAACTTGACCAAAATGAACATTGTAGCAAACAACTTCAGAACATTCTCTTCTCATGTACCCACAGAACACTTACTGAATACCACATGTTGAGCTACTAAGTAAAGAGACATCATTATAGATACTACAGACATTAAATCAAAGAGAACATTATGAATAATGGTAAGCCAATAAATGTGACAATTTAGAGGTCCAGTTTTCAAACATGGAGTACTGTGGTCAGACTTTAATTTCAGAAAGATTACTCTGGCCACATTTTGGAGACTGGGTTAGATGGGGGGAAGACCAGAGGCACTGAGGATGTTTGGAGCCTATTAGAATAATCTAGGCAAAGATCATGATAACCCTAGATTAAGAAGTAGTGATAGGAAGACTGAAGAAGGGATCAAAAGAAAGAACAGGTAAGCAAAGCTAAAGGTCAGTAATTATATGACATTGCAAATGTTTATTCAAAATATTTATTAAGTACCTAATATAGGCCAGGCTATGCTTGCAATAGTCATCAAGACAGGTGTGTATAGTCCCTGCCTTAGTGATGAAGTTTACCTATGATTGGCATCAGAGCCAGAAGTTGTATCTAGGAGTCTGAACTTGAGTTCCAAGAATAGTGTGCTTTCCATCAGATAAAATAGCCCAGATTTCTCCTCTGTAATAATAGTTGCTTTTAGCAGTATAACTATTCTTGTATCTGTTTCTTTGAGATACCACAATAGCCACATTCTTTCAGGCAGCACTTACTAATTTAAAAATTTAATAAAGACTAAGCTGAACCCTCTTAAGTTTCCTTGGTTTGGCTCAAAGTTACATACACTAGGATATGGCTATTCTTAATATTAATACGGTGTTTTTTGTTTTTACAAATGGAGCTGTGTTCTTTGTCACAGTGGTATTTGCAACCTACTGGGCATTAGCTCCTTCTTTGCAGGACAAGACAGGGTAAGGTTTGGTGAAAATAGCTTCTTCAAGCCACTTCAGTCACCTTTGTCAAAAGCAAAGAATGTGGGAAGCCCGGCAACCTGGATTGGTCTGATTTCCTCTTAGTTCCTCCTCTGAACTATAGAACTGAAAAATGTTGAAGCTGGAAGGAATTGCAGAAACCATTTAATCCAGCTCACATATTTTAGCAACAATTAAGGCTCAGAGAAGCACAATGATTTGCAGTCACTCAGCTACTTTTAGATAGACCCAGGACTAGGATCCAGGTCTTTCCAGTGCTCTTTGCTCTAACATCAGCACATGTGCACCATTGAATGGGAGCCAGGGTTCTATTCTTAACCTGCTTTATATTTTAGAAAAATAAAACTTTAACATTCTTTTTTAAAAACATTTATTTATTTATTTTGAGAGAGAGAGAATGAGAGAGTGAACGGAGGAAGGGCACAGAGAGGGAAAGAGAGAATTCCAAGCAGGTTCCACAATGTCAGCACAGAGCCTGAATCAGGGCTCAGTTCCACAATTGTAAGATCATGCCCCAAGCCAAAATCAAGAGTCAGATGCTCAACCAATTGAGCCACCCAGGCCCCCTAGGAAGAGAAAACTTTAGTTCTTGCTCCAAATGACCCTTTCTGTTTCAAATCCCCTTCTCTGTTTATATACTGGGTTGGCTCTTCATCATTGTCTCTGACTGAAGGGAGGCCAGAACCTGTGCTACAATGAAGCAGAGCAGTAGGTACTATTGGGGGTGATTGCAAGGACTAAGAGAAGGACCTTCTTCCCACATGCTTTTGAATACCTGAATTTTTTAAAACACAACAACTTCTCATTATATAAGAAGAACCAAGACCCATGGCGCACATGCCTCTGGGAAGGAAAATGTGATGGCTTCAGTTGACACCGAATAGCAAATAATTGGTATTGGATCCTTTCCCAGAAGCATTTTAGAATAGAATATGGTGCAAAATGGCACTAAGGTCCTTAGGAAGGATAGAGAGAAGTTGGCTGTACTGGAAGAAAGGAAAGAAGGTGTGTGTGTGTGTGTGTGTGTGTGTGTGTGTGTGTGTGTATGTGTGTGTGTATGAACGCACATAGGTATTCTGGCGTTCCAAAGACAAACGTTGTCCAAAGTGACACCTCTACATCACACCTTGGTCCTGCCTTGATCCTGTCAGTCAGACTGACATGCTTGCATCCTAATCCTGGGCCTGCATATCTGAAACACTTCCATCATAGGTGCTAATAAGGAATGTGGGGGAGGGGAATGTCTTCAAGCCAATGACACCCAGACAGCTGTGCACCAGAGATGAATCCCATATTCTTTGTTATAGGATTTGTCATGAAAATGCTTTGTGTAAAGGATTTTAAAGCAATGAAAGTACCCTGTATGATATAATGGTGGATACATGTCATTACATATTTGTGAAAACCCATAAAATGTACACCACCAAGAATGAAATTTAACGTAAACTATGGACTTTGGGCAACTATGATATGTTGGTGTAGGTTCAGTATTTGTCAACAATGGACCACGTGGAATCAGAGAGGGGGGTGAGGCTGTGTGTGTGTGTGTGTGTGTGTGTGTGTGTGTGTGTGAGTGAGAGAGAGAGAGAGAGAGAGAGAGAGAAATTTCTGTACCTTCCATTCAATTTTGAGGTAGACCCAAAACTGCTCTTAAAAATAGTGTATTAAAAATTGCTGGAACTGGTACATGAATTCAGCAAAGTCACAGGATATAAAAATCAATGTACAGAAACTGGTTGCATTCCTATACACCAATAATGAAGCAACAGAAAAAGAAATCAAGAATAGATCCCATTTACAATTGCCCAAGAACCATAAAATACCTAGGATAAACCTAACCAAAGAGGCAAAAGGTCTATATGCTGAAAACTATAGAAAACTTTTGAAAGAAACTGAAGACAACAATAGAGACATGAAAAAAACACTCCATGCTCATGGATTGGAAGAACAGACATTGTTAAGAGGTCGATACTACCCAAAGCAAATCTACATGTTCAATGCAATCCCAGTCAAAATTGCACTAGCATTCTTCTCAAAGCTAGAAAAAATAATCCTAAAATTTGTATGGAACCACAGAAGACCCCAAATAGCCAAAGTAATGTTGAAAACCAAAGCAGGAGGCATCACAATCCCAGACTTTAGCCTGTACTTCAAAGCTGTAATCACCAAGACAGTGTGCTATTGGCACAAAAACAGGCACATAGACCAATGAAATAGAATAGAGAACCCAGAATTGGACCCACAAATGTATGGCCAACTAATCTTCCACAAGGCAGGAAAGAATATCCAATGGAAAAAAATAAAAGATCCTCTTTAACAGGTGGAGCTGGGAGAACTGGACAGCAACATGCAGAAGAATGAAACTAGACCACTTTCTTACACCATACACAAAAATAAACTCAAAACGGATGAAAGACCTAAATGTGAGACAGGAAACCATCAAAACCCTGGAGGCAGCAACTTTCTATACAACACATCTTTGAAGTCAAGGGAAATAAAAGCAAAAATGAACTGTTGGGACCTCATCAAGACAAAAAGTTTCTGCCCTGCAAAGGAAACAACAAAACTAAAAGGGAACTGACAGAATGGTAGAAGGTATTTGCAAATGGCAAATCGGATAAAGGGTTAGTATCCAAACTCTATAAAGAACTTAAACTCAACCTCCCCCCCCCCCAAACCAAATAATCCAGTGAAGAAATGGGAAGAAGACATAAATAGACACTTTTCCAAAGATGACATCCAGATAACCAACAGACACATGAAATGATGCTTAAAATTGCTCATCATCGGGGAGATACAAATCAAAACCACACTGAGATACCACCTCACACCAGTCAAAGTGGCTAAAATAAACTCAGTAAACAACAGATGTTGGCAAGGACATGGAGAAATGGGAATCCTCTTGCACTGTTGGTGGGAATGCAAACTGGTGCAGCTGTTCTGGAAAACAATGTGAACTTTCTTCAAAAAAATTAAAAGTAGAATTACCCTATGACCCAGAATAGCACTACTAGGGACTTATCCAAAGGATACAGGAGTGCTTAATCATAGTGGCACATGTACCCCAATGTTTATGGCAGAGCTATCAATAATAGCCAAAATATGGAAACAGCTCAAATGTCCATCAACTGATGAATGGATAAATAAGATGTGGTGTATATATATATATATATATATATATATATATATATATATATATATATATATATATATATATATATAAAATGGAATACTACGTGACAATGAGAAAGAATGAGATATTGCCATTTGCAACAATGTGGGTGGAAACAGAGGGTATTATGCTAAGTGAAATAAGTCAGAGAAAGATAGATACCATGTTTTCACTCATATATGGAATTTGAGAAACTTAATGAACACCATGGAGGAAGTGAAAAAGAAAAAATAGTTTCAAACAGAGAGAGGCAAACCATAAGAGACTCTTAAATACAGAGAACAAACTGAAGGTGATGGGGGGTGGGTGGGAAACGGGTGATGGGCATTGAGGAGGTCACCTGTTGGAATGAGCACTGAGTGTTGTATGTAAGCAATGAATCATGAGAACCTACTCCCAAAGCCAAGCGCACACTGTATGTTAGTTAACTGTATGTTAGTTAACTTGACAATAAATTATGTAAAAACAACAGTTCATTATAAAAATTCTCAGTTCCCAGAGACTGGTAGATTGGCTAGAAATTCCTGCAGGGGGCATAAAATTGAGGTAGCAGGGTAGGGTGCACTGAAGCCAATAAGAAAACCAGGAAATCTAGGCTCTACTCCTAAGTCTGCCACTAACTGTGGGGATGTGACTTCCATTTCCTCAACCATGAAATGAGGAGGACAGGCTTGGGAATCCACAGCTGTATTCCAATTTTATGGTATTCATTGAAGATCACTTTTTCAGATTCTCTTTTCCTGACAGAAATACTGTGCCTTGGAATAAAGGGTTAACTAGGCACAAATAAAAGATCCTGTTTTCTCAGTTGACACGCTCAGTGCTCCCTCTTATTTTGTTGGCTGATTCCAGAAGTATTGCCATGATCCAGCCAGGGTTTTGCCCTCATCCAAGTAGGCCTCTGTGCTCTGGGACCTACTCAGAGTAGGTGTTGGGGCTCCTAAATGGGAGACAGAATCTTTCTGCGCCTCCTATAAGCTGGCCTCTTACCCAGAAGGATCATTATCTTCCTTGGAAGAGCTTAACCATCAGCCTAAGCCCAGGAGCCTGACGGGGGTGTGGGGCGCTTAGTCATGCCACAAGATCACTTTACATCGGACCTCTTGGGTCATTCTTCCTCCCTTCCCTTGTCACTAGGCCCACCCAGGGCACCATCCCTGGGTCAGCATTAGCTTCAGAGATGTGTCTGTCCTTCTTTTGCAGCTTCTAGTAGACAGTGATTGTACCTGAAGCACTGTTATTTTTAACATCAGCCAGTGGTTTCCAAGTCTCTCAGCTTCTACCTTGGGACTCACGGGTACAGTTAGTGTCTTCGTGACATTGGTAACCAGCAGCCCTGATGCCTCCTGTGTTGGGACTTTAGAACTACAGCTCCCATACTCTCTTTAAATTCAGATGAATATTTGTGCTTCTCATCTACCATACCTGTTTGGTAGAGGCAAGAGTTAAAGAACCCAAGCAGTTTCTGAGCTTTTAAGCAAAAGCATTTGATGAAATCAAGGAAGCTCTCAAGGTTTCCCTCCTGCTTATCTAGCAAAACATAAACCCCAGGCCTCTGTTCTGTACTGCAGGCAGGCGTGGAGGTCTCTATCTTGACTAGCTGCCTGCTGACTTGCTGCAGGGACAAGCCCATCCATTTAGTACCTCTGGTAATTGAAGGAGTAATTTATTTCTCTTGGTCTCTTTCCATTCAAGCCACTGCCCACAACTTTCTTTCCCTTTAAAGTGTTTTCATATTTCTCCTCCTCTTCAGAATTCAGCTACCTTTCCTCTGGCCCTTTTAGTACTTCACAAAGCTCATACGTTATAGGCTGGTCCTGGGGTATATATGAATGATAGATTCAAGGAATGTAAGTCAGATCAGAGTATTGGAAGCCCCCCATTCATCACATATGTACAATGCTTCCACCTTCCTGGGTTAGCCCTGGCAATGGCCTTGGCAAGGTGGGCACTATGCCAGTGACTGAGTCTTTGGATGAAGGGCTGCCCAGGCTCTTTCTTCTTTCCTTTGGGAAGGTTTCCTGAAGAATCAGGGGGCCAGGTTGAGGACAGGCTACACAGTTTTACCCAGAGTCTTTTCTGGGAATCTGTAGCTTAGCAGCTTGATATTGAAAAGCATCTAATTATTTGTAAAAGAGCATTTGCATCCAAAGTTGGGGGGGGCATTTTACTGTGCATAGAAAAACAAGAATAACTCCACGGTAAGTAGAGATTCCCCTTCCGGGGAGCTGACTGGGCCCTCTCATTCTGGTACCTGCTCTCCTCAGTAGTTGGTGGATGGTCCCTAATGAACATGGCAGGCCCTCGGTGGTACAGCCCTAAGCACTAGATGAATCTGGCAGAAGGAGCCCGGGTTTCTGTTTGGTGGCCTTCTCCATTTTATTCTGTGTCACGGGAAAGACAAGGCCTGTGGCACAAAGTACAGGAGATTAATATCCATTAGAAACGAGCCTATCAGTTTGTGTATTGTGTGTGTTATGCTTGTGTACATGTTCCTAAAGGGGTAGGCTTAACATTCGTAACTTTTATTTTAGGGCAGTGGAGTGTAGCAAACACATTCTTTGGGTCTGTTTCTGCTTTTTTGTCTTGTTTCGGTTTGCTTGTTTGTTTTGTTTTTTAGATTCCACATATAAGTGAAATCACAATGTATTTGTCTTTCTCTGACTTATTTCACTAAGCATAATACCCTCTAGGTCCATCCATGTCACAAATGGCAAGATCTCATTATTTTTTATAACTAATATTCCAATATTCTTGTGTGTGTGTATGTATGTGTGTGCATCACATCTTCTTTATCCATTTGTCTGTTGATGGACACATAGGTTGCTTCCATATCTTGGCTGGTGTGAATAATGCTGCAATAAACATAGGGGTGCATATATCTTGTCAAATTAGTGTTTTTGTATTCTTTGGGTAAACACCCACTAGTAGAATCCCTGGATAGTATGGTATTTCTAGTTTAAGTTTTTTGAGGAAACTCCAAACTTTTTTCCACAATGGCTGTACCAGTTTGCACTCCCACCAACAGTGCAAGAAAGTTTTCTTTTCTTCACTTCTTCTCTGACACTTGTTGTTTCTTGTATTTTTTATTTTAGCCATTCTGACAGGTGTGAGGCAATATCCCATTTTGGTTTTGATTTGCATTTCCCTGATGATTAGTGTGTCTGTTGGCCATCTCTATGTTTTCTTTGGAGAAATGTCTATTCAGGTCCTCTGCCCATTTTTTAATTGGATTGTGATTTTGGGTTGAGTGGTATAAGTTCTTTATATATTTTGTGTCGTGTCCCGCCCCGGCTGCTCCGGCCCGTGGGGCGGTGAGTCCTCATAGGTTCTTTTCCTGAGGGAGGGAGAGAGACAAGGGGCCGTGGAAGAGGGAGACGCAGCGAATAAAGACACTACTCATGGTTTCCGATCAGGCAAGAGAGAGAGTTTATTGAGAGAAATGTCTCTTATAAAGGCTTTCAGGGCAGAGCAAACGACATAGCTAACGTAGCTGACTTAGGTAGATGTAGGTCAGTTGCTAGGAAACAGGGTTAAGAGATTAAGACTGGAGTGAAAGAGGAACCGGACTAAATTGTATTAGCACAGCGCCTGAGGGGCCGAATACTACCCTGCCTGCAGGCGGTTGATCTTTGGTCTCTGGCTTCTCTGACATTTTGCAACTCCCTTCAGGGAGTGACAGGTCTGGCTAGCAAAATGGCGAAGCAGCTGAGATCTTAGCTGCTTCCCACAATTTTGGATATAAATTCTTTATTGGATGTGTTCTTTGAAAACATCTTCTCCCATTCACTAGGGTGTCTTTTAATTTTATTGATAGTTTCCTTCACTGTGCAGAAGATTTCCCAGTAGTTTATTTTCTTCTTTTGTTTCTCTTGCACGAAAGGACATATTGACAAAAATATTGCTGAGGTGTATACCAAAGAGATTACTGTCTCTCTTTTCTTTTAGAAGCTTAATGGTTTCAAGTCTCACATTTAAGTCTTTAGTCCATTTTAAGTTTATTTTTGTGTGCGCTGTAAGAAAGTAGGGTCCAATTTCATTCTTTGGCATTTAGCTGTCCAGTTTTCGCATTAGTTGAAGAAATTCTTTTCCCCACTGTGTAGTCTTGCCTCTTTTGTTGTACATTAATTGACCACATAAGTTTGGGTTTATTTTTGGACTTTCAATTCCATTGAGCTATGTGTCTGTTTTTGTGCCAGTACCAAGCTGTTTTAGTTACTATAGCTTTGTAATATATCTTGAAATCTGGGATTGTTATAGCTCTAGTTTTATTCTTTCTCAAGATCATTTTGGCTATTCAGGGTCTTCTTTGTTCCATACAAATTTTCGTATTCTTTGTTCTGGTTCTGTGAAAAATACTATTGGTATTTTGATAAAGATTACATTGAATCTGTAGACTGCTTTGGGTAGCATGGACATTTTCATATTAATTCTTCCAACCAATGACTATAGTATAACTTTCCATGTATTTGTGTCATCTTAAATTTCTTTCTTCATTATTTTATAGTTTTAAAAGTACAGGTTTTCCACCCCCTTGGTTAAATTTAATTCCTAGGTATTTTGTTCTTTTTGGTACAATCATAGGACTTTGGAACTTTAGTTTCCTTCCAACTCCCGGGCTGGTCAGGAGAAAAATAGGAAGCTACTACGGAAGGTTGAACACTGAAGTTGGAAAGTGCTTCTCCACTTCCTTTCAGTAGTACCTGAAATTTTCACTATTTATCTCTTAAGGTTAAAGCACTTCCCTGTAAAACCACTGCTTTGTGAACTCTTACATAGGGCAGGGGCAAATTGGGACTGGACAAAAGACAATAATAATCATTTTCACATTGTAGGTACTTCTCAGAGCTGGATAGGACACAGAGCAAGTTCATTCTGATGCACTGAAAGGAAAGAAGCACAATGTGGTAGAAGGAGTCTTAACTTTAAAGTCAGAAGAACTGAGCCCATTAATAGCTCTGTGATTTTGAATAAGTAGCTTATCTTTATAAACTTATCTGTAAAATGAAATGCCAGCCTATTCTTTTTCACAGAATGGTTGTGAGAGTCAAAAGAGAGTGTGAATGTGAAAGAATTTTTAAACTTGTATGTGCTCTAAAAATATAAGTTATTATAATATTTGAATTTGCATGACATAGCTCCTTCTTTTTGCTGATTGATCTAAGACACTGGGCCTGCAATTCAGGTTTGTGCCACTCCAGGGACAGTGGTGTCTATTAGCCTGCAAACACCGAGTGTTGTGCACTTGCTCAGGCACTTCAGGCTGATGTCCAGTAGCAGTCACCTAGAGGCTTCCATGCAAGTGAGAACCCCAGGCTTGGATAATAGCCCCTTCACAATAAATGTGAACCTCATTTGCTCTACCTACCTCAGGACCTGGAACTAAGTTTGTCCTTCTTTTTAGGTGTTCCAGTCCCTGAAAGAGTCCCAGAATAGTTGTTTTTAATAAATCAAGTCATGGACTCTGCCTGATGTCATTTTGATAAATTGAGTTACCTCGCAGCCTCAAAATGAGACTTCTGGTTACATCTTGCTCTTGGTTTCACAAAGAAAACAATCTTAGTCACCATCTTAGATGAGCATTATAATATGCTATACTTTCTATAAGCTTTATTGAGTGCATCCAGAATGGTCCAGTCTACAGTGAATAGTCCCAAAGGCAACATCACAGGTAGCCTCATCCTCTGTCTAGTTTGCAACATTTGCATCTCATTTTAGAAAAGAAAACTCATTAATGTGGTACAGGCGATAAACCCTAAAACCCATTCCTCATGGAGTTTGGCTTTAACAGCAGAAAATGAAAAACAGCTTTCAAGTTAATTGACTGAATGCAGGACTCATAAAACTTGCTAGTGGCCAGAGGCACAAGGTCAGTTCCTAATACAGAGATAGAAGCAGAAGACATCCTAGCTTCTCCTTTGTCCTGCTGTGGTACCAGCTCTGCATACAAAGATAGTTCCAGTAATATTTCATTTCATCCTCCATATTCTTTCTTTACTTCATCTCTACGCTACACTGTCTCCAGAGAGTTGGGGGCAGGGGTGCCAGTTTTCCCCAGTCTCATTCCTGCCTGAGTGGTAGAGACAAGCAGTGGGCTCCTAAAATGGGAGCAAGGCTTGACTTATGTAAGAATAGCAACCCGATGTTAATCTTCTAAGAGTGTCCCATGGGTCGTGAACTCAATGTAAAGCTAAGATCTGTGGGACTGAGCTCCCTAGGCTAAGAAAGCTCTACCGTGCTCCTCAATTTCTAATGCATGTCTGTAGAACAGAGATGGAGACCCTAATTATTTTATATTTCAGTATTATCTATGCTCTTGAGATTATTTGTATCTTTTGTATTTGCAGCACTAGCTAGAATAATGCATTGCTGTGTCTCTTCCCAACACTATTCAGTGACATCGTGTTGGTAGCTTGAAATCGGCCATGATGGAGGTATTTATGTCACAGAAATCAGCAATTGTTACAAATTAGTGCCCTTTTCTTTGCTTCATAGAGTTGGTTGTTAGACATTTTTCAGCATGCCATTACATGTGGCACAGGGAGAAATAGTCTGCCCTGGAGGTAGTAGATGTGGAGAGATGGTCAGGGAAGGTGTAAGCGTATGCTACTAGCTGTTTGTCCATACTTATTCTGAGCTTTGCTCTTAAACACAGCCACTGTTTAGGGTGGCAATTTGCTCAGCTAATTAAAACTATAAATTAAAAACTCCTGCATATCCCAGCCTCCCTTAAGGTTGGAGCCCCACGATCCACTTCTGCTCAGTGAGGCAGAACCAGAAATCTGCGGGGAAACGTCTTGCTTCTTGATGTGGGCACCGCCCCTTTCTCATCCATTTTACTACTTCCTCATCCTTACTGGAATGATGATTGGAGGTGGGATAGCCATCTTGTGCCACAGAGCAACCATGGGGCTAAAACATTCCACGACTGGCCAGGCAGAGAGAGGAAGCCAGGACATGGATGAAACTGTGGAACCTGCAGGCTCCAGTTCTGGATTTCTTCTGAGGTGAAAAAGAATCCCTATTTGGTTCAACTCCTCAGTTGGGTCTCTTCACATGTAGCCAAATGCAGTCTCTTATTAAGAAAGAAGACTTTCCTTAAGAAGTGAGGTTTGTGCTGATTTGAAGGGAAGAGCTGAAACATAACATTAGCTGAGCAGAGCATTTACCTAATGCCAAGTGAGCAGGCTCCCCGTATTGCACAGCTTTCTGATTTGCACCCCCTAAGCGTTTGACTTCTCCTCACTAAAAATGCCTGGAATTGGCAGGTGAAAGGGAAGACAACGATGAGGCTGCTAAGGCAACTGCAGTTTTACTTTGTCCCTAAGGGTATCATTTTATGGATTCATGGCAGTGGTGAGAGGCTCCCAAAGGGCAGGCTGGAAGATAAATTCAGGCTGAAACCAGCCATCCTGGTGTAGTAAGAAGCAGCCTCTCTTCCTCCCTTTCCCTACCCTAGTTGCCTACAGTCTTTGAATCTGTTCCCACATTCTCAACCCCCAGGCAAGCTAGCCCACCCTTTCCTGCTTGTCACAAAGCTGTCTTTCCAGGGAAGGGAGGGCCTTTTGAATTCAAGTACAGAAAATCCTCATATTAAAAAAAAAAAAAAAAAGCCTTCAACTGGTTGCTAGGGTTTTTGTATCCTGCCTACGGAGCTTTCCTAGGAAAGAGACTCATCTCTATAGAAACTGACACGTCACAGGAGCTCTGTACAGCTCTGAGACCGTGTCTTTTCCAGAACAGGCTTCCTATCAAAACCTCTCTCACGGAGACGAGTGCCTGGGGACTAGGGAAGGACAGGACGCTGGAGTCACTGATGGCTTTAAATCAATCTCTTCATCTTTTTTTTTTCCTTTTCCCCTCCTTCATATTGCAAACAGATGGAGGAGGGATTTCCAGTCATAAAGAGCTTTTGTCTCTGTATCTCCACTTCTCTTCTTACCCATGGGAAGATAAGGCTCCCACCACACCCGCTTATCTAACCTGAACAGAGTGGCAGCTTAGAGGGAGTGCGTTTGAGCAACACTCCAGCCCCCATCTTGTTAATGAGGACTCAAGGCTGTCTCAGGCCTGCATTCCAGAAAGTACTCAAGTCAACCCAAGCAAGTTCAAGCTGAGGTGTTTGGGATATGCAGGACACTCTTCCATATCTTAGAGAGGAATTTGAGATCGCCTATGCAAAATTATTCTCTTCCTACACTAAAATGTAAGTAGCCCTTGCCTCATAAATAGGGTTATCATATAGTTTACTACATAAAAGAGGGCATTTATGAGGCGAGTTCTTAATAATTATATCGGGACAATAGCCACATGCCAGGAGTGCTTTGACCTGGACCACTCCACTTAATGCTTGGAAATGTGTTCTTTACAAACAGTATACATGAGGATATAGCTTCCCTGAAGGTCTTGCTCCTCCTGAAAACGGAGAAATTTGGGAAATTGGAAGCGTTTGAAGACTGGGTGGGTTCAAAGTGAAAAAAGAAATGACACTGTTGAAGGATTAGAAGATAGATTTTTCAAGAAGAAAGATTTTTATATATAAAGTGTTTTATACACGTGTATTGAAGGAGAAATGCCTACCAGGAGTATATGATCATATGTCTCCACACACTCTCATCAACGTATGTCTTCTTCAGTCTATAAGCTGTTCTGCCTCCCCTGTCCTTTAGAACTAAGCTATTCTTCTTACCTCTGGCTCCTGCTCTGTTCACAGTGAGACCTTGGTTTCCTCAAAAATTTGGTGCTGCCTTGATAAAGACAAACACAGTGATTGTACATCAACTTAGGCCTGTGGGTGAGGAAAGTGCCAGAGTGGCAAGATGGAGGGAGCTGGCTTCCTCATACTATGTTAAAAAAAAATCCCTTAAGGAAAATCCCCCCACTGCTTCCCTATCACAGAAATTCTGGCCATGTTTGTGCTTGTTTGTTTTTCTTTTATATATATATTTTATAGTTTATTGTCAAGTTGGTTTCCATATAACATCCAGAGCTCTTCACCACAAGTGCCCTGTTCCATAACCATCAACCTGCTTCCCCTTTCCCTTCCCCCTTCAGCCCTCAGGTTGTTTTCAGTATTCAAGAGTCTCTCTTGATTTGCCTCCCTCTCCCTAATTCTTTTTCCCCCCTTCCCCTCCCCATGGTCCTCTGTTAGGTTTCTCCTGTTAGACCTATGAGTGACAACATATGGTATCTGCCCTTCTCTGCCTGACTTATTTCACTTAGCATGACACCCTCGGGTTCCACCCACGTTGCCATGAATGGCCAGATTGCATTATTTCTCATTGCCATGTAGTATTCCATGTATATATATATAAACCACATCTTCTTGATCCATTCATCATTTGATGGACATTTAGGCTCTTTCCATGATTTGGCTATTGTTGAAAGTACCGCTGTGAACATTGGGGTACATGTGCTCCGGTGCATCAGCACTTCTATATTCCTTGGGTAGATCCCCAGCAGTGCTATTGCTGGATCATGAGGGAGTTCTATGGATAGTTTTTTGAGGAACCTCCACACTGTTTTCCAGAGTGGCTGTACCAGTTTACATTCCTACCAACAGTGTAGGAGGGGGCCCATTTGTCTACATCCTCACCAGCATCTATAGTCACTCGATTTGTTCATTTTAGCCACTCTGACTGGTGTGAGGTGGTATCTCAGTGTGGTTTTGATTTGTATTTCCCTGATGATGAGTGACACTGAGCATTGTTTCATGTGCCTGTTGGCCATCTGGATGTCCTCTTCGGAGAAGTGTCTATTCATGTCTTCTGCCCATTTCTTCACTGGATTATTTGTTCTTTGGGTGTGGGGTTTGGTGAGTTCCTTGTAGACTTTGGATACTAGCCCTTTATCCGATATGTCTTTTGCAACTATCTTTTCCCATTCTGTCGGTTGCCTATTAGTTTTCTTGATTGTTTCCTTTGCAGTGCAGAAGCTTTTTATCTTGATGAGATCCCTTGTCTGTTTTTCTAAGTAAATTTTGGCATCAGTGAATCATTTATAAATTTTTTTTCTTAAAGTATTGTTTTTGAGGTATTAACACAAAGGCTAACTTATGGGAAAATATTCATATCATCTTACTGTTTTCTTATGCAAGAAATCAGTTTACCTTTCCATTTTGTTTGTCTTCTTTTGTGTTTTTGTTTTTAATACAAGTTCTTGGACCACAACCCTGGACAATCTGATTTAGTATACTTTTAACTGGGACAATGAAAAGAGCTCACGGGTACAGGAAGGGACAAGCTTAGCACACTTTATTTTACGTCCTTAAGATGACAGATCAGTTCACATCCCAGTCTGTATCACATCTTCAAATTGGGAGGCAAATACTTTCCCTAAATTGCAATACGAATAATCATGGGTAAAACAGCTATAAAAGGGTTTAGCCAGGAAGCCAGCCAGGCATGGTCCCATGGACAGACTAGGCTTAGAGTTTGAGATGCAGGTTATATGCCTGCAGCTCCACTAATCACTCATTCCATCAACTTGAAAAATGTGACCTAGTGCTCTGTTTTTTCCCCCACCGTCTGTAATGTGGAATAATAATACTTCCAACCCAGAATTGTGAGGATCAAATGAAATCACATATCTACTTACACTAGAACTGAAAAATATCTAAAAGCTGTATGTAAACTATGATTGAAAAGTGGGATGTCCTAATCTTTTCTAATGGTAATGGGAAATCATAACTTATTATATTTTAAGTTAAAAAACATCTGACATGTTGCTTTTGAAACCTATCATGCCTTGAGTTTGGGATTCTCACAGACTGATAGAATTTATGCCTATGTTCTCCATATGCTTGAAGAAAGAAAACCAGTCATTGCAAGGTTATTTTAAGGATCAGCAAACAGAAGATTACTACCAAGTGTTTAGTGTGACATGTTCTGGGAATATCACAGAAAGAGGGCCCTCAGCTCAGTATTGTCAGTAGAAATACCTATGTGGGTGCTTTGTTGTAGAAGTAAGATTCACTAGTGGGAGACTAAAGCTCAGACTCTTCCCACAGTGACACCTCCTCTTTTCTCCCATTTATTGAATGGTTCAATACATGAGCCCCAGCATTTGGCAATGCAGACTTCTACATCCTTTCAGTTGCTGGACATGTGAGGCTACTTTCATAATCTTTTGATAGGAAAAGTACCCACTTCACTAAGAGCACATCCAAATGATTAAAAATAAACCAGAAGTGTGTGAGGACTGAGGGTACCACAAAGCCCCAGTCGTAAAACTCCATGGCCAGTAGACTAATTTACAGAAATGATGCCGCTGGATGCCTTTGAAGTAAAAGGGAGAAGGAAAGGACTTTTAATTCAAGCTTAGCTTCGTGTGTGATCAGTCTCCTTTTAAAAGGTGAAGCAGTATTATCTTTTCCCTTGCCCCTTCTAGCCTCTCCTTACAGTTTTAGGACTATTTACAATCCATTCTTTCTGTAAAGGGCCCTTAAAGCTATTCTTCATGACTCTCTTTTCTTTCAATTACTCTCCTATCCTGTCTTCCTCTTCTTGAAAATAGAGAATTCTATTTCATTTTCTCTTAAAAAGAGTCACCTCCACAACCCTGTTTGTTCACATTTTTTGGAAGTTCTAAGTGTTATGTGACAAAACCTCCAAGTAAGTGCTTACATTCTTTGACCTATTAATCCTAACCTTGGGAAATAGTTCCAAAAGAAAAAAAAGAAAAGAAAAACTACATGTAAAAAAGATACATCTGAGAAAATACTGGAAAATGTCCAATGATAAGGTCAAATAAACTTGAACCAGGTTTATAACATAAAACATCACACAATTGAACGAAGAAAAGGGAAGACTTTGTACAAACATTTTTAAATTGCTTTTCAGTGAAAAATAAAGAATGCAAAGTAGTATATGTATTACAATTACATAGCAATTATGTTCATAAATGGAAATAATCAAATAATTAGGAGAGAACAGAGAGAGAGAAAGGGCACAATTCCTATGGAGCTGCTTTAATAATAGGCATGAAAAGAAAGATGTTTTCAGTGGTTCCCACCATGCAGCTCACCCCTCCTTCCTAGCCTCCCAGCCCATCCAGAATCATCTCAGAGAAAAGGAGGGTTTTGCATCAAATACCACCAGAATTTCTGTTTGCTAAAGACTAAAAGTGAGCTTTTGACAGCTTCCCAGTGGACCCTGCAACTACCCCAGCTGCCACTAGAATAGGATTCTTCTGTGGCTTCCTATAAATATTGTACAGTTAGTATTAAATAAAGGTTTTTTTA
Organism: Helogale parvula; assembly: GCA_004023845.1. NCBI lineage: Eukaryota > Metazoa > Chordata > Mammalia > Carnivora > Herpestidae > Helogale > Helogale parvula. Next base: position 25,071 of record PJEM01011267.1, read on the forward strand.
AGTTTCTTTATTTTGATAGAGAGCATACATGTGCATGAAAGCCAATAAAGGACAGAGAGAGAGGGAGAGAGAGGGAGAGAGAGAGACAGACAGACAGAACCCCAAGCAGGCTCCATGATGTCAGGCAGAACCTGATGCAGGACTCGACCCCATAAACCACCAGATCATGACCTGAGCCTAAATCAAGAGTCCAGTGCTCAATCAACTAAGCCACCCAGGTGCCCCAGGTATTTTTATAATAAAAATAAAAGGGGTGACTTCATTTCCCTAAAGCAGGACCCCTTCTGGGGCTTGAGAGTGGGGATTGGGATGGGGAGTACAAAATGACCTTGTTAATGTATCTAAAACTTTTTACTGAAAAGGTTTCCTTTTACTAAATTATCATTAACACTGTTCCCAAACTTTGATAAAAACAGGAACTTGAACTACACTACAAATCAAAATTATGGACAGACTATACCAGTTTGTTGGAGCTCAAACATAAGTAGTTTATTTTTCGAGCCATTGGTGCTGCCTAGGGCTGGGGGCCAGGGGAGGATGAGGGCTGGCCAGAGTTTTTTCTTGGGGTAATGAAAATATTCTAATAATGATCACAGTGATGTTTGTGCAACTCTGTGAATGTACCAAAAGGCATTAAATTATACTTTAAAAAAAGCTAACTTTTAAAAAATAAATTTTTAAATTGGAACAAAATCTACTTAATAGTAAAATTGGACAGAAGTATTAAAATAATCTATGAAACACAGGAATGCATTATTCAAGTTTATACACTTTAAATCATATTTTTTCCCTAAGTTCACATCTATTTTTGTTATAGATTGGGTTCTTGTGTATTGTATTTACTGCCTAGACTAAGTATTTGTCTAAATACTTTATGTTAATTAACTCCTTAATTACGCCAATCACCCTATGATGTCGGTAGGGTGTTGTCCCTATGCTACAGATATGAAAATCAAGGGTCAGACAGGTCATACTGCTAGTAAGTGAGTGAGCCAGGAGTCAGACCTGAGCCCTTTGGCCCTCAGGTGTGTGCCTAACCACCACATAGAGAGGACACCCTTGTCAAATCAGTGTTCTTAGCTTTGATCTTGCAGTCCCCTGGCCCAGGTCTCCAGGGAAGGGTTCCAGGAAAGGAGGGTGGCATTGTCTGGCAAGAGACATGCAAGGTGAGGACCCAGAAGAACCACCACTTGGCCAACCCAGGCAAGACACTGAAGCCTATTTGGGTCTCAGTTTTCTTGTTCTTAAGCAAATGTTTGCCTGCTGTGGTTCATACACTTGCTATAAAGACAAATTTTGTGAAAGAGCTAACTAAATTATAAACACAGTATACATCAAGTATTTCTTCCCAACATTAAAATTTCCAAAGACCTGAATTGCAATGGAAAGGTTGCTAAAATATATCACAATCCTTGCAACCCTCTCTCGTTTATTTTTAAATTTTTAATTTATTTTGTTTATTAATTATACTATTAACATACAATGACTCATCAATTTTATACTTTCCTCAGTGCTTATCATGATAAGTTTACTCTTAATCCCTCCTTCACTATTTCACGCACCCTCCCACCCACTCCGCCTCTGGTAACCATCAGTTTGTTCTCTGTATAGAGTCTGTTTTGTCTGTCTTCCCCCACCCCTCCCCACCTTTATTTGCTCTTTTTTGTTTGCTTGTTTCTTAAATTCCACTTATGAGCAAAGTCATATGGTAGTTGACTTTCTCCGTCCAGCTTATTTCACTTGGCATTATATCTTCTAGTTCCATCCATGTGGTTGCAAATGGCAAGATCTCATTCTTCCTTATGGCTAAGTAATATTGCATTATATATATATGTAAATATGTACATATATATAACATTGCAGTGTATATATTATATATATATATATATTCCACATCTTTTTTCCATTCATCTATCAATGGACTCTTGGATTGCTTCCATATTTTGGCTGTTGTAAATAAATGCTGCACTAAACATAGGAGTACATATAGTTTTTTGAATTAGCATTTTCATTGTCTTTAGATAGATACCAAGTAATGGAAGTACTGTATTGTATGGTATTTCTATTTTTCTTTTTTTAAGAAATCTCCATATTGTTTTCCACAGTGGCTGTACCAGTTTACAGTCCCAGGAACAGTGCATGGGGGTTCCATTTTCTCTAAATCCACACTAACACTTGTTATTTCTTATTTTTTTATTCTAGCCATTCTGACAGGTGTGAAGTGATATCTCATTGTGATTTTGACTTGCGTTTTCATTATGATGATTGATGGTAAACATCTTTTCGTGTGTTTCTTGGACATATGCATGTCATCTTGGAAAAAAATCTACTCATTTCCTCTGCCCATTTTTTAAAAAACGTTTATTTTGAGAGAGAGAGAGAAAGAGGGCAGGAGTAGGGGCAGAGAGCGAACTCCAAGTAGGTTTCATACTGTCGGTGCAGAGCCCAAAGGGGGCTCGAACTCAAAAACCATGAGATCGTGACCTGAGCTGAAATCGAAAGTCTGACACTTAAATGACTGAGCCACCCAGGCACCCCTCCTCTTCCCTTTTTTTAAATTGGATTAGTTTGTTGTTGTTGTTGTTGTTGTTGTTGTTTTTTTTGGTGTTGAGTTGTACAATTTCTTTATATATTTTGGGTATGTGTATAGCTTTTGTAAATACCCTCTTCCATTCAGTCAGTTGCCTTCTTGATGACTTAGTTTCAAGTTGCATACAAACAACTGTTTGCCCCCAGTTCTTGTGTCTGATTCTGTTTTTCTCATTCATGAGCCTGCAAAAGGATAAACAGAGGCAAGCAGAGTTGAGGAGTCTCGATCCTTTTCTATTTGCTGTCTTCCCTTGTTAATCTCCCTGCTTTAAAATCACTATCTCTAATTTACTGCGGACTGAGAAATGAAACCACTGTTGGAATCATGCCTAACACAAGAGAGTAAGAATTTCTCTGTACTTTTTTTGTAAGCAGTAAATACTTTATAATTTTATAAGTGGAAAAGAGATAGAAAAATACATCTGAATATTTAAGGTGGTCAATTCTGAGGGGTAGGATTGGAGGTCAAATTCTTTTACTTTTTATTTAAAAATTTTCTCGAATTTGAGATTTATTTTATGACAGAAAAATGATGCTGCTATATAAGAAAGAAATCTAAAAAATTTGCTAACTAGACACAAAACCATTTTTCCCATAATGAACTAAGCTTATATATGTAAATATATGTATGTATATATGTATGTGTATGTATCTATATGGAGTATATGCTATGTATACACATACATACAATATATATGGGGAGCCAAACACTGGCTGAACTTCTTACTAAGGTGTAAATGATTGAGACAGAACTTAGGAACAACTTCATGTAAGGAAGGGAAGATCGGAAACAAGAGAACTCTGAGTTCCTCTGTCCATACTTGTTGTGGGGAAGGGAGAGGAGCAATTTGAAGTGAAAAGGAAGATCAGAAACAACTTGCAAAGTTAGGAAGAAAATGGAGATCCCAAGATAAAGTGTACGCTGCTACACGTGACCAGCAGGGCCTTGTGTTCTCTGTGCCCACGGAGAGTATCAGCCATTTTCTCAAGTTGGGGGCACTTTGCAGTAGAGGACAGAGGCCTGGGCTTGCTGTGCTTTGCCCCTTACCTTCTAGGACAAGGCAAGGTGGTGTCATGTCTGAGCTCCTCTTTCTGCATAGCCTGCTGAGGACTGTGACGTCTCACCAGGATCTGCTTCTCTGGAATTCTTTGGCATAAGTGTCTGTTCTATCCTGATCACTGTAAACAGAAGCACTTGACTTTTAATTAATGGAAGCGGATGCATTTCTTTAATACACACAGAAGTAAAAGACTGATTTATGTCTTTTGCACACATTTAGGGACAACTTAATTTAATGGAGCTGAAGGGGAGGGGAGAGGGTCTTAGCAAGACCCATCTGGCCCAGCTCCCATTTAGCATGGATCACTTCCCACTCATGACAGGGATGCTAATTGTGGCACTACTTCCAAACACCATAGGATGTGGTGTAATTACACTGTTCATAAAAGTATTCCAAACAGGGCTCTGTTTTGAATTTGATGAAACATAATGAGAAATCTCTGTGGCAGATGACAACATTTCTTCTTTCAATTAATGGGATACTTGCGCAGAGTCATCCCAAAAACCATTAGGCACTGATTAGAGAGATTTATGGCCTCTGAAAGAACCAAATACAAATATTTTTCAACTAGAAAGTGTGGTGAAACTATCTCCTTTGAGGACATCTGGAAGGACATTTATTTAAATGTGAGTAGACAGAGGAATTTACTAGAACACTTTCCACCCAGATGTGAAAGTGAAATTGCCCAAATGCAAACCTCATTCAACCATTTCTTAAAAGGGTTTCATTCATGCCTTTCTTCCTCCAGTCATTCATTCCTAAAAACAGATATTTATGGAACATTATCCTGAGTAAGGTGTAGGGCTTGGCTATGTTACACTGCAATGATGAATGAGAGGGACAGTTTTTCATAAGAGGACTCTGCATATTTGAAGGAAGAACAGGTGTGAAATTAAAAATCATTAACTCAAGTTCAAACTTTCCTCCTTGCTAGGAATGTGACTTTGAGCAAATCCTTTCTCTCTGAGCCTCAAAGTCCTTAAAAGGTGGTTAAGAATGCCTGCCTTTCCAACCTCATAGAACTGCTCTAAGTAAAATGATATACACAAAATTTGACCATAAATTTCTACATAAATGCAAGAGGCTATTGATATTAAGACAGTGTCTAGGAGGGGAGATCTAAAGTACACAGAAATACCGATAGCACAAGGCAAAAGTCAATGCTATTTTAATAGAGGTACAAATTTATTTATTGGTTCAAAATGTCTATTGAGCCCTAATATGGCCCAGATGATGTGCTCAAATGAAGTGCAAAGGAGTTTAGATGAGGAAGAATTTATCTTCTTGCTTTTTAATGTTCCCCACCAAGATTATTCACAAGGTCTTAAAGTATCCCTACGATTATTAGTGTTGCTCTCATTCTTTCCAGCTGTTATAAAATGCACTGTGCACAGCCTGATTTTGTTTCATTACAAGGACCTGCCATTGCTCTGAAATCCATCTTATCCCAGCCTCTCCCTGCCCTTCCCCATGTCTTTCTTGCCTGAAGACAGGAGGGTGAGAGAATGGACTGGATTTGGACATGCACTGACCTAGCTGGGTTCTGTCTTGTCGCAGTTCGTCAGCCCCAGGAAAGTTACCATCTCTGGGTCTCAGAGATCTCTCTTATCCAGTGGGAGAAATTATACTGACTGTGTAGCATCTTTGTGGGATGAGAGCAGTGTGTGGAAAGCTTGGGGCTTGTTGAACACGTTCAGCAACTGTAACTATTAGTATTGTAACGAAGGCCATTTTAATCCAGCCTCATTTCCCCCATTCATGGAGTGACTCAGGTTTTGTTAGAAGATTTGCTTCAATCAAATCAAAGATATTTTCTTTTTTCATTTATTGATTTGGGAGAAGAAATATGAATATAGTTAAACATTTTCCAATAGTCTTCCAGCCAGTTATTAAAAAGATATAGACACAAGAAGATGGTCTATAGTATTGAGAGAACTTGATGCTTCTTTTACAAGTGAAAAGCTAGAGTCCTCTTTTCTTTCTGACCTATTTTTAGCATCAATTTGTTTCTTAACCATTTCCCATATGTCTTTGTTTATGTTTCTTCTACCAAAGGCAGGGGATATTACTTTTTTGGTTTGGCCTCCCTAGTTTCATTAATTCAATTTACAATTACAATTGACCTTTGAACACTTGCAGGAATTGAGGCACCCCTTGACCCCGCCCCTCCCCCACAGTTGAAACTTTTGACTCCCCAAAACTTTTAACGGCCTACTATTGATGAAAGCCTTACTGATAATAAAAACAGTTGTTTAACATATATTTTGTATGCTATAAGTATTGTATGCTCTATTCTTACAATCAAGGAAGCTAGAGGAAAAAAATCATGAGGAAGAGAAAATACATTTATAGTATTGTATTTTTTAAAATCCACATATATATGAATTTGTGCAGTTCAAATTTGTTGTTCAAGAGTCAATTGTATATCTTACTTTTAAGCATATGCTAAAATGGAAGTGGCAAATCATCCAATTGCTTTTAAAAAGGTGCTAGCAGAGACTCTCCTTCATGTGGTAGGTGCACAACTGAAAATAAGATGATGGATAAGGAGGTGCTCTGCCGTCCGTCAAGACAAGCTACAAAGTACGGAGTGTTAATGCTTTTTCACAACTTCCTCTGAAAGTCAAGAGGAGAGCTGCCCTTAGTGGTCCCAAAGAAACTGGGGAGAAATAAGATTTGGGCCAATCCTCTTCCAAACAAGATTCAGGACCACAAGTTCAATTATTGTGCTTTGCTGCTCAGAAGGGAAACTTCCAAATTGGGCAGAGAACAAGAATTTGATGTGACAAGTATAAGAGCTTCCACACGAGTTAATAGAACTTGGAATTATGGAGACACTTGAAAAACACTTTGGACTAAAGATTTTTTTCCATTACAGTTATTCTTGTTTCCTTGCAATTTTGAAAATGTCCAGAAAGTGTACATCTGAAGGCCCTGCCCAATAATCACTTCTCCATCCAGTAATACATGGGTTGGTTTTTTTGTTTTGTTTGTTTTATGGAGGAATTTTATTTGCCTTTTTCTAAGGCCTCCAGTGCCCCTTTGGGTCCTCTAAGAAGTAGATGCCAACCAGAATAAAATATGCAGAAGGGAAATGTTGGGAAAAGGGCCAGGGGAGAGGGAGCAGGAGTGAGCAGGGAGAGCCTTCAGACCTCTATGCAGGGCTAATCGCTGTGCAAGGAGAGAGAAGAGGGGAGAAATGAAGAGGAGGAGGTTTCAGTGTTGGTGAAACTCTGATAACATCTCAGTCAGGCCAACAGGGACCCCTGTGCAGACACTGCCCATTACAGGAGTCCCACCCTGGGCAGGTATGGCCCAACTGTCAGCAACTTCCCATGATTGGCCACTGGCTAGGAGGAGCCCATGGAATGCAAGGTCTCAAAATGAATGCTGCATTAGATCCAAGGTGATAGCTTGAGGCTGCTAGGAACCAGGAACTTTCGCTCGTTGCTGCTTCTCTTGAAGGGAGATCTGTGTGGAGTACCTCCATGGCTGTCATTTCCACAGCTGTGGCACAGAGACCCATCCATCACTCTACACATGTTTGGAAAGCAACATCTTTCAGTTCACATGGGATCTCTTCTAGAGGAGAAACATAGAAGAGGTTATTTGGATGAACTACAGTTCCCATTTTTTCATTTAGTCATTGTCTCTCTCCTCCACTATCCATTCTAAATTCTCTTCATTACAGTGTCACCTGGGCAGGTCTTCATGACTTACCTACTTACCCATGGTGGACCCAAGTCTCTCATTGCTAAGGGGCCTGAGCCCCCAAACAACTGGGCAAAGACTACTCAAAGTGCCCAGTTGGCTCCACTGTGTTTCAGACATATTCCTCTCTGACCCCAATGTGTAAGAGTAGTTCTTCCTCCTCAGCAGGAGGCAGTTAGCCCTGCCAGAATGCTGACTCCTTTCTCACCTTCCGTGAGGTGGTTTCCAAGGACACCAGAAGTCCAAACTCCCTGGGTGGAAGCAGTAACTTGTAGTTCAGGGGGACACCTAATGTATCCCCTCACAAGAGGGTGGGTACCTCTTTGGTGACTAGAACCTCTAGCCCTGCAAAGCCCAGAATTGCGGTGATGACATGCACAAAGTCTCCATTTGGGCCACTGACAGTAAGTAGGGCTCTTTCACCCCCCTAGTTTCTAGCGGGTTCAGAACCATTCAGGTATATTATGAAAGCAGTGGGAAGGTTAACACAGCCCTAGGGCAACATGAAATGAATACGGTTGTCTGTTCCATGTAAAAACAAACCTTCTCATCTTCTGATTTTTTTTTTTTTTTTACTGGAGTAGAAATAATGAAGATGCCAAGGTAATAGCCTTACACCATCTACCTCTGAGACCTTATGGATCAGCGGTAGCAAAGATAGCATGTCTGAAACAGCATTGTAATCAGAGTTACTATTTGAGGTTGTGGTAGTCTACACTCATCCATCCACTGCCTTCTAAAAAGAAAAAATACTTTGAATGTGATACTGTTTTTATTTACTTCAGAGGTTTCCAGTTGACCTTTCCTCACTATGCTCACTCTTACCCACAGTTTAAAGTCAGTCCTCCAAATGCCAAATATGGTTCCATGGACCCTTGAACCTACTGTAAACCACACTAGCCAGGTCTCCATTCATTAGGGGACTATGAAAATATTTGGGGTCTTTGGGTGTCAATGTCACCTCAGACTCTGTGTCAAATACTTAAAATGTCTGAGTATACATCTTCCCACAGTGCAGTCACCCAAGTAAATGGCCATAGGTCTTTCTGAGGAAGGACTGAGGGAGTCATTATAGTTTATATTTGCCATCATGTTGCAGGGCCCTTCTCCTGGACATCTCGCCACCTCTTCAGTCATTGGATTTCAAATCCGAAGACTGGCTCAGGGTTAGTCACTGAGTAAATGATCATGACCTTCTATTGAGGTGACTGCCTTTAGTCTCCTCCTCTATTCTTTTCTTCTTCTGATTATATTAAGCAGTACTTTTGGCTTCTTGTCTATTTGGTCATGTTCCCCTGACCATGTCCACAATTCTCTGTGGTCAAGAGCCCTTGGTTGCCTCTACGACATGGCCAGGCCATTATGGTCATTGCAGTCCCCTACCTCTAGTGGTCCAATGCTGCTGCCTGGCCTCTATTACTTCCAGGCCCCAATTCCCATTGCTATCAGTAAGCCCAGCTTGGTCCTGCCACTACTGAACTTCATAGCATATTCCTGATGGTCCTGATGAAGACTGTCCTCTGAATTCTCCAGTGCAAGACAGTCCCTGAGGTGGGTCTTCTGATCTCACATAAGCTACTGATTCTAGTATTCTTTCCTTCTAAGTTTTAAAACTCTTTCTTTTACCATCTCCAAGAACATAAGTAAAATTTAGGGGGTGGTATCCACCCAGATGCCCCCCTATCCAAGGTTTCATGGTCCAAGGTTTTCCCAGCTAGGGCCCAAACCTTAGCATAATAGCCTTGTCTTGCTTGAGCATTTAATTATCAAAGGAGCTCTAAGAAACTATTAGATCCAGACTCTTCTTTCATCTATGATCTTTATCCCATTGTAGGAGGTAAAAGACTCTGTGTAAGTTTCCAGAGAGGCTGTACAGTCCTCACACTTAGTCCTGAAATATTTGTTAATGGCCCTCGGTTTCTTTTCACCTCTCTCTAGTGTATCAATACAAGTTAGTAATAACTGGCCTTGGAATTATTGTTTCCCTCACGTATTTCAAATGCCTGAATCACTTCATTAACAGACATTCTCCTCCATAGGGACATTTTTCTAGGTCACTGACCATGAAATCTTCAGCGGTTGAGGCATATCATTTTATTGTAGGAACTATCCTTGCCCTACATTTCATTTGGGCTAACATTCTTTTTGCTAGCCATGAGGTGAGTGAGATGGTCTCCAAAACCCTACTCTCTGTACCAAGTGTATAAGCATGAGTGCTCCAAGAATGGACACCAAGATAGAATTAGATGTGTTAGAGATTCATTGGTGGAATGTTTGTGAAGAAGAAGCAGAAGTAGGTGGGAATTATCTTCAGAACATGATGTTTAAAAGAACAGAATTAAGAAAAGAGGGTAGGAAGATCTAGATCCCAGACTGCAGAGCAGATCTGAGATGTCCTAGGCAGATGAGGAGCCCCAGAGCAAAGATTTCCCATCATAGGGGTTTTATGTTTAACAGGAATGTAATGGCTCTAGTGTCCCTACTATGGTCAGTCCTGACTGGACGCAAACCAGAGAGAGCATGGCCTGAATGTGAGGTCTGTAGGAGATCAGAATTTGTAGCATCTTGAAGATACCAGCCAGCTACCATCTTTGCAGCAGGTTCTCTTGAAAGGGTATCTCAGCAGCATACCTCAGTGTTTGACACATCTCCCCACAGAGATGGGAAGCATGTATACAGATGTAAACCAATGGCCAACCTCCAGTGGGATGGAAACTTAGAGAACTAAATTAATTCTCCTTTAGTTATGTGGAAGAATTCAAGCCATGGATGAAGCCTTCCTTGGGCCATTTTTGGGGAGTATTATACTACAGTGTCTCCTGATTTCTTTGGCTCTATCAGAATTCTGACCATTATATGCTGAGCTTTTGTAGGTAGAATAAGCTCTTCCTGTCTGCTATCTAATGAGCTGTGGCTCAGACATCTACAGGAATGTTAGGGCCAAACCAGGTGGTCTTAGAGGCTCAAGAGGTATTTTTTCCTCTGAGTTCACAGGGAACATCCAAGCCCAGAAAAAGATTAGCTTATTGTGATCCAATCTGACCAAAATACCTTTCTAAACACCTGATGTTAGACTTGGCTTAATTTTTATGCTGAATGCATAGTATTTCCTTTCTGATAGTCCATCTTCAAAGACTTGAAGTCTAATTTGTTTGATTAAGGAAGCAAACAAATGATGGCTTAGAAATCGAAAGCAAGTAAATCAGGTAAATTCTCCCTAAGTTGAGGCTGATGAAAGAGGTTGTCTGGGAAATTAGCTCTAAGCATTGCTATAGGGAACGATGGGTTTTTTGGGAAGCCCATTTTGAGGGAGTTATAAATAAAACCTTCTAAAGAGTAGAGCAAAAGAAAAACCACAGTCCTTAGTGAGGAGGCAGGCAAATGAGGAATGTAAAGCTCATAGCCAGGCAGGGCATTTGGAGGGTGTCTGTAGGCTTCAGAGAGCAGGCTGGGCTCTCCTTCCAGCCCCCGGGAAGACTACTGGCAAGTTGTCTGATACCTTGTGAGCCTCCATTTCTCTATGTCGAAAATGAAGAGAAATGCCTCTTGTTTAGTATGGAGTTAAAGGAATTAAGAAACATAACATGGAACAGCACAGTAAGAATGAGTTCTGGGGTCAGAAGTCCCAACTCTCCATCTCCAATTCAACCTTGATGAAGCTACTAAACCTCCCTGAGTCCCAGCTGCCTCTCTAAAATGGAGGCCATGATACCAAATCATGGAGTTGTTCTGACTGTTCAGTCAAAAATGCATACGAAGCATTGAGCACAGTGCTGTGTAACACATGCCATTGGTCTCCCACCCATCTTACCGTTCAGGGACTGTCAGCTCCACTTCTAACTGCCAGCACGTGCATTTCTTTTCTGAGGCCTTGTTCTTGCTACTGTACCAACTCTGCTGCCCAAGAGGTGGGCCCAACATGCCAGAGAATGAATATCCCTCCAAGAAACAGCCCTCAACCCATGTCTAATGTAGTTACATAAATGACTCGGTAACCTTACCTCAGGTGAAATAACTCAGGTATTGTCTTGTGTTCTCCCAGTGGGAAGTGGCCCCCAAATACACCTTTCATTGGCTGACTTTTCCTCCCTGTCTCACTTCCCTGCTCCCTTTCCAATTTTTCCCTCTGTCTCCCAAATGAATTGTGAGAAGTTTAAGTTGTGCTTGAATTGCTTTTTTTTACAGGCAGTTTTATTTTTTTATTTTTATCAAAGTATAGTGGACACACAGTATTAGTTTCATGTGTACAACAGAGTGATTCAACAATTATGTATATTACAAAATATTCATCACAATAAGAGAAGTTATCATTTTTCAAGAAAAGTTATTATAATATTATTGACTGTATTCTGATGCTGTACTTTTCATCCCCATGACTAATTTATTTTAAAACTGAAAGTTTGTACTGTTTATCCCCTTTTCCTATTTTGCCCATCTCCCCAACCTTTCTTCTTTGGCAACAACCATTTTGTTCACATGTATATGAGACTATTTCTGGGTTTTGTTTGTTTATTTTGCTTTTTAGATTCCACCTATAAGTGAAATCATATGATATTTATCTTTTTTATTTCTGACTTATTTCATTTAGCATAATACCTTCTTGTTACATCCATGTTTTTTTTTATTTTTTTATTTTTTAAGTAGTTTATTGTCAAATTGGTTTCCATACAACACCCAGTGCTCTTCCCCACAAGTGCCCTCCTCCATCACCACCACCTCTTTTCCCCCCTCTCCCTTCAACCCTCAGTTCCTTTTCAGTATTCAGTAGTCTCTCAAGTTTTTTGTCCCTCTCTCTCCCCAACTCTCTTTCCCCTTGCCCTCCCCCTGGTCCTCCATTAGGTCTCTCCTGTTCTCCTGTTAGACCTATGAGTGCAAACATATGGTATCTGTCCTTCTCCGCCTGACTCATTTTGCTTAGCATGACACCCTCGAGGTCCATCCACTTTCCTACAAATGGCCAGATTTCATTCTTTCTCATTGCCATGTAGTACTCCATTGTATATATATACACCACATCTTCTTGATCCACTCTGCTTCTAGGGGAACCTAAGAGAGCCAGACACACACACACACACATCAATCAATAAAGCTAGCTGTGATTATTATAAGAAATGTGCTTCATAAAATATATCATTATTTAATACTAGTAGAACTAAAAAATTGTCAAATTCTTACTAGAAAAAGAAAGCATCCAACAACATCACACATTGTTGACATCTAGAAAACCCTAAAAATCACCTTAGTCATTCCTGCAAGCAACTTCCCACCTTCACCCATCCTAGCACTATTCATACTGCACCTTGGTCCTCTGCCTTCTAATAGTATATGATCAAGTAGCTTTCTGGGGTGGACTAAAATAAAGACTGTCTCCACAATGACTTCTTACCTTCTCAGGTCACCTTTTTACTTTCTCAGCCAAAGTTGGGTTGGAGTTGGCTATGCCAAAGGGAAAACAAGGAGGTTAAACAAAGGGTCTAGCTACTCCACAAAAGGCTGACGGCCCCTTGGCTGGCTGGAGTTGCCAGTATGCAACTTGGGTTTAAACTTCTGTCTTAGCGGTCTGTACTCCTTCAAGTCTGCCCATCATGCTTGGTCAGCATAGGGCCCAGCTTCTGCACACTGACAAGAGCACAGGTTCTGTAGCAATCTTATTGCTGTCTCCCCTATACCATAGGCCCAAACCAAGCCTGTTCCCATGAATCCAACTCAAGGCATGTAATTGAATGAATCCTGCTTGACACAGAAATGAAATATGGCCCAGAAGGGTTTTCAGTTCAGTTACTATACATCTCGTCCTGTGGGAAAAACAAAATGCCAGCACACCACTTCGCAACAAGAGAGTGGGGAGGCCTGTCTCTCACAAGGCCACTGGCCACCAGTGTAATAAGGTGGCTAGTGGGGAGGGGTGAGGAGGTGTGATACCCTGAGCCTCTTTCTATAGGCAGGGGGAAACCTGTAATTGCATGGTTCACTTTAGCACATCAGAGCTTTATTTATGTAATCGAGAATTAACCTTCACGCGGGCAGAGATGTTTTTGTCAGTTTGTGTCCAGCTGTATCCTTAGCACCTAGAACAATGCCTGATACATAGCAGATATTCAATGTTTTCTTGTTTCTTTTCTTTTTAAGCTATAATTTACATATAAAGAAATGCACAGATCTTAAGTGTATGGTAAGGGTTGCAAATGTATACACCCAATTAATTCAAACCCTAATACAAAGCACACAAGATCTAGAATATTACTATCACTTCAACATGCTGCCTAAAGTCCCTCAAGTCTTTGCCAGAGACAACTCTTGTCTGGATTTCTATCACCATAGATTACGTTGGACTGTATATAAATGGAATTATAATACACTTAGTACTCTTTGATGTCACACTTCTTTTGTTCCACTTAATATTTTTGAGATGTATCCATTTGCTTTCAGGTTTCAGTAATTGATTTCCTTTTATTGCTGAGGATATTACACTTAGGAATGTGTTTATCTGTCCTCCTGTTGGTAGATGTTGGAGTTGTTTCCAGATTTTGGTAATCATGACTCAGGCAGCTATGAATATCCTTATTGAGGCATTTTTGTGGATAGATGTTTTCATTTCTCTGGGTAAATACCTAGGAATGGATTTCTGGGTCATGGGATAGATATATGTTTTTTAAAATTTTTTTTTCATACTTCCAAATTTATTTAATTTTTTTAATACTTTATTGTCAAATTGGTTTCCATACAACACCCAGTGCTCTTCCCCACAAGTGCCCTCCTCCATCACCACCACCTCTTTTCCCCCTCCCCCTTCCCCTTCAACCATCAGTTCATTTTCAGTATTCAGTAGTCTCTCAGGTTTTGCATCCCTCTCTCTCCCCAGCTCTCTTTCCCTCTTCCCCTCCCCCTGGTCCTCCATTAGGTTTCTCCTGTTCTCCTGTTAGACCTATGAGTGCAAACATATGGTATCTATCCTTCTCCGCCTGACATATTTCGCTTAGCATGACACCCTCAAGTCCATCCACTTTCCTACAAATGGCCATATGTCATTCTTTCTCACTGCCATGTAGTACTCCATTGTGTATATATACCACATCTTCTTGATCCACTCATCAGGTGATGGACATTTAGGCTCTTTCCATGATTTGGCTGTTGTTGACAGTGCTGCTGTGAACATTGGGGTCCATGTGCCCCTATGCATCAGCACTTCTGTATCCCTTGGGTAAATCCCTAGCAGTGCTATTGCTGGGGCGTAGGGGAGTTCTATGGATAGTTTTTTGAGGAACCTCCACACTGTTTTCCAGAGCGGCTGCCCCAGTTTACATTCCCACCACCAGTGTAGGAGGGTGCCCGTCTCTCCACGCCCTCGCCAGCATCCATAGTCTCTTGATTTGTTCATTTTAGCCACCCTGACTGGCGTGAGGTGGTATCTCAGTGTGGTTTTGATTTGTATTTCCCTGATGATGAGTGATGCTGAGCATCGTTTCATGTGCCCGTAGGCCATCTGGATGTCCTCTTTGGAGAAGTGTCTGTTCATGTCTTCTGCCCATTTCTTCACTGGGTTATTTGTTTTGTGAGTGTGGAGTTTGGTGAGTTCCTTGTAGATTTTGGATACTAGCCCTTTATCTGATATGTCATTTGCCACTATCTTTTCCCATTCTGTCGGTTGCCTATTAGTTTTCTTGACTGTTTCCTTTGCAATGCAGAAGCTTTTTATCTTGATGAGGTCCCAAGAGTTCATTTTTGCTTTCATTTCCCTTGCCTTTGGGGATGTGTCGAGTAGGAAATTGCTACGGTTGAGGTCAAGGAGGTTGTTTCCTACTTTTTCCTCGAGGGTTTTGATGGTTTCCTGTCTCACATTCAGGTCCTTCAACCATTTTGAGTTTATTTTTGTGTATGATGTACAAAAGAGGTCTAGTTTCATTCTTCTGCATGTTGCTGTCCAGTTCTCCCAGCACCACCTGCTAAAGAGGCAGTCTTTTTTCCATCGGATACTCTTACCTGCTTTGTCAAAAATTAATTGGTCATACATTTGTGGGCCCATTTCTGGGTTCTCTATTCTATTCCATTGGTCTATGTGTCTTGTTTTTGTGCAAATACCATACTGTCTTGATGATGACAGCTTTGTAGTAGAGGCTAAAGTCTGGGATTGTGATGCCTCCCGTTTTGGTTTTCTTCTTCAATATGACTTTGGCTATTCGGGGTCTTTTGTGGTTCCATACGAATTTGACGATAGTTTGTTCTAGCTTTGAGAAGAATGTTGGTGTAATTTTGATGGGGATTGCATTGAATGTGTAGATTGCTTTGGGTAGTACTGACATTTTCACAATGTTTATTCTTCCGATCCATGAACAGGGAATGTTTTTCCATTTCTTGGTGTCTTCTTCAATCTCTTTCATAAGTTTTCTATAGTTTTCATCATATAGGTCTTTTACATCCTTGGTTAGGTTTACTCCTAGGCATTTTATGGTTTTTCGTGCAATCTGAATAGGATCCGTTTCTTGATTTCTCTTTCCGCTGCTTCATTATTGGTGTATAGGAATACAACTGATTTCTGTACATTGGTTTTGTACTCTGCAACTTAACTGGGTTACAGGGCTGGTTCAATATTTGAAAATCCATCAGTTGATACATCACATTAACAAAAGAAGGGAAAAAACCATATGATCCTGTCGATAGATGCAGAAAAAGCATTTGACAAAATACAGCACCCTTTCTTAATAAAAACCCTTGAGAAAGTCGGAATAGAAGGAACTTACCTAAACATTATAAAAGCAGTTTATGAAAAGCCCACAGCCAATATCATCCTCAGTGGGGAAAAACTGAGAGCTTTCCCCCTGAGATCAGGAACACGGCAGTGGTGTCCACTCTCACCACTGCTGTTTAACATAGTGCTGGAAGTCCTAGCATCAGCAGTCAGACAACAAAAGGAAATAAAAGGCATCAGAACTGGGAAAGAAGAAGTCAAACTTTCACTTTTTGCAGATGACATGATACTCTACATGGAAAACCCGGCAGACTCCACCAGAAGCCTTCTAGAACTGATCAATGAATTCAGTAAAGTTTCAGATATATGTGTAACTTGGTGAGAAAGAGCCAAACATTTATCTGAAAAGACTGTGTCAGCAAATATACATTCTCACTAATATATGGTGTTCTTTTCCATTTTAGCCACCCTATGGAGTGAAAGAGAATCTCACTGTCATTTTAATTTGTATTTCTTCTAATAATATTAAGCATATTTTCATGTCCAGGCAGATCATTTGCATATCTTCTTAAGTGTCTGTACACTTCCTTGGTCAATTTTTATATGGGGTTGCGGGGTATTTTATTATTAATACTGAGAACTTCTTTAAATATTCTGGTTACAAATCGTTTGTCAGAAAATAAGTAAGTCTGCCTCAGACCAGGAGAAAGCTGAGCAGTTTTTGCTGTTGGAGAAGTCTAATTTTACAAATTCTTTTTCTTGTGGTTACTCCTTACTATCTGCTGTCTAAAAAACAAAATGAAACAAAAGAAAACAAATGACAAAAATCTTTCCCTATCCTAAACTCACAAAGATATTTTTCTAACTTTCTTTAAGAGGCTTAGGAAATCTTTATATTCAGGTCTATGATTCATCTCGAGGTAAGTCTAGTATATGGTATAAGGTAGTATTTGGGGTTCATTTTTGTGCTATAGAGTTAATCTAGCGTCATTTGTAGAAAAGGCTTTTCTTTCCCTGTTGATTTGCTATGGTGCCTTTATAGAAAACCAAGTCACTCTATATTTGGAATCTTACTTCTGCGCAGTTGATCTGTTTGTCTATCCTTATGTCACTACCAACTGTCCTAATTACTTTGGTTTTAAATTTACTCTTGAAAGTAGGGAATATAAGTTCTCCAACTTTGCATTTTTCTTGAAGGTTGTTTTAAGTTTTATTAATTTTTAGAGAGCACGAGAGAGCGCACAAGCTTGTGGGGGAGGGGCAGAAAGAGAGGGAGACCAAGGATCTAAAGAAGGCTCTGCACGGACAGCAGAGAGGCCAAGGCAGAGCGCTCACTCATGAACAATGAGATCATGACCTGAGCCCAAGGCGGATGCTTAACCCAGGAGCCATTCAAGATGTTCTCACTATTGTAGTTCCTATTTATGTTTATCTAAATTTTAGTATCAGCTTGACAGTTTCTAGCAAAACAAAAAAACAAAACACAAAAACACCCTGCTAGGATTTTAATTGGAATTACACAGAATCTGAAGCAGACCCCAGACTCTGAGCTGTCAGCACAGAGCCTGATGATGGGGCTTGAACTCACAAACTGCCAAATCATGACCTGAGCTGAAGTTAGTGCTTTCATATTCTTTGGGTAAATATCCAGTAGTGAAATTACTAGATCATATGGTAATTCTGTTTTTAAATTTTTGAGAAATGTCCTCATTATCTTTCCATAGTGGCTGCACCAGTTTGCATTCCTACCACCAGTGCATGAGGTTTTCTTTTCTTCTACATCCTTGCCCACACTTGTTTCTTGTGCTTTGATTTTAGCCATTCTGACAGGTATAAGATGCTACCTTATTATAATTTTTTATAATAGTTTATTGTCAAATTGGTTTCCATATAACACCCAGTGCTTCTCCCCCCAAGTGCCCCCCACCACGACCATCACCCCTTCCCCCCTCCCCCTCCCCCTTCAGTCCATGGTTCCTTTTCAGTATTCAGTAGTCTCCCTTGATCTGTGTCCCTCACTCTTCCCCGCTCTCTTTCCCCCTTCCTCTCCCCATGGTCCCCTGCCAGGTCTCTCCTGTTACACCTATGAATGCAAACATATGGTATCTGTCCTTCTCCGCCTGATTTATTTCGCTTAGCATGACACCCTCAAGGTCCATCCACTTTCCTACAAATGGCCAGATTTCATTCTTTCTCATTGCCAGGTAGTACTCCATTGTAACCTTATTATAATTTTGATTTGATGATGAATGATGTTGATCATCTTTTCATTTGTCTCTTGGTCATCTGTACACAATATGTGGGGACATACCTGTTCATGTCTTTTGCCCATTTTTAATCAGATTGTCTCTTGGTGCTGAGTTGTAGAAGTTCTTTGTATATTTTAGATATTAACCCATATTGGGATATATCACTTGCAACTATCTTCTCCTCTTTGGTGGGTTGTCTTTTTGTTTCATTGATTGGTTACCTTCACTGTGCAGAAGCCTTTTATTTTGGTGTAATCTCAGCAGTTTAATTTTGCTTTTGCTTCCCCTTGCCTTAAAAAAAAAATGATTTTATGGCTGATGTCAGAGAGATTATTGCCTATGTTTTCTTCCAGGAGTTTTATAGTCTCAAGTCTTACATTTCATTCTTTTGCAAGTAGCTATCCAGTTTTCCCAGCACCATTTGTTGAAGAGAAGAGACTTTTTCCCATTGTATGTTCTTGCCTCCTTTGTCATAAATTAATTGACCATGTAAGTGTGGGTTTTTTTCTGGACTCTCTATTCTGTTCCATTGATCTGTTTGTCAGCTTTTGTGGCAGTCCTGTACTGTTTTGATTACTCTAGCTTTGTAGTGTATCTTGAAATCTGGGATTAATACATCTCCATTTTCCTTCCTTTTCAGGATTGCTTTGTCTATTCAGGGTCTTTTGGGGTTCCATATACATTTTAGGATTGTTCTAGTTCTTTTAAAAATGCTGTTTAGTATTTTGACAGGGATTACAATAAATTTGTAGATTGTTTTGGAGGAATTACATTGAATCTTTAGGAAAGACTGGGAAAAAAAAGACATCTTGACAACATTGGGTCTTATCAACCATGAACAGGGGGTATCTCTTCATTTATTTATGTTTTCTTCATTTGTTTCAATGATGTTTTGTAGTTTCTAGTTTTCAGTATAGGGATGTTACACATGTTCTGATAAGCTTATTCCTCAATATTTTATGTTTTGTAATGCTATTGTAAATGTAAATATAAACTTTTATATTTCATTTGCCCATTTTAATTCCTAGTATATAGAAATACAATTGATTTTTAGATACTGACTTTGTATGCTGTGCCCTTGCTAAATTCACTTACTAGTCTTAATAGTTTTTGGTAGCTTCCTTTGGATTCAGATTGTGTATACAACTGCATCTTCTGTGAATAAAGATGGTTTTACTTCTCTTTTCCAATCCTTCTGTCATTTTTTTTCAGTCTTTCCTTTTTGCCCTGGGTAAGATTTCCAGTACAATGCTGAATACATGTTGTGAGAACAGACACCCTTGCCTTGTGACTGATGGTAGGGGGAAATGCATTCAGTACTCTACTTTTGTTCTATGATGTTAGTTATAGTTAGAGATGGCTTTTATCAGGATGAGAAAGTTCCCTTTTATGCCTAGTTTGTTGAGAGCTTCTACTTTTGACATGAATGGATATTGGAATTTGGTCAAATCATTTCCTGCATTCCTTGAGCTAATCATATATTTTCTTTTTCTGTAAATGTGCTGACTTCTATTGATTTACTAATATTATACCAATCTTACCTTCCTGGAACATCCCCCCACTTGGTCTTGATGTATTATCCTCTCTATATATTGTTTGATTCAATTTGCTAATATTTATTGAGGATTTTTTCATCTTGGCTTAGGAAGGGTATTGGTCTATAATTTATTTTTTCAATGTCCTTGTCAGCTTTTGATATCAGAGTTATGGTGACCTCATAAAGTCAGTTAGGAAGGATTCCCCTTTTTCTCTCTATTCTGAAGGAATTGATTATGTTCTAACATTTCTCAGTAGGATTGATATTACTTCCTACTGAGAAATGTTAGAACACATCAGTGAAACCATTTGGACTGGAGTTTTCTTTGTGTGAAAGTTTTAATTATAAATTCCATTTATTAAACAGATATGTGGTTATTCACATTTTATAGTTCTTGTACTGGCTTTGTTAAGTTACATCTTTCAGTAAATTTGGCTAATTTATCTTAATTTCCAAATTTATTTTCATAAAATTTATTCATAATATTTTATTATTATCCCTTCAATGTCTATAGGAGCTGTAGTGATGTCCTCTTTCTTTAATGATATTGTTGATTTATATTTTTTGTCTTTTCTCTATCCATCTTGCTCTGGATTCATCAATTTCATTAATCTTTTCAATGAAACAATTTTTGGTTTTGTTGATTTTACCATTGTTTTACTGATTTGCACTCTTTGTTTTTTTATGTTCTACTTATTTTGGTTTAATTTGCTCTTCTTTTTCTAGCTTTTTAGGTAAAAGTTTAGATGGTTGATTTTATGCCTTTCTTGTTTAATATAAGCGTTTAATTCTGTAAATTTCTAAGTATTCCTATGGCTCCGTCCCAAATATCTTGACATATGCTCTCATTTCCATTCAGTTCAAAATATTTGTTAAGTTTTTAATTTTAACTCCAGTATAGTTAACATACAGCCTTCTAGTAGTTTCAGGTGTATAATATAAAGGCTCAAAATTCTGTACATTACTCAATGCTCATCATGTTAAGTTTACCCTTTAATCCCAATGACCTATTTTACCCATCTCCTCACACACCTTCCCTCTGGTAACCGTCAGTTTGTTTTCTATAGGTGAGAGTCTATTTCTTGGTTTGTCTCTTTTCTTTTTCCTTTGTTATTTCTTTTGTTTCTTAAATTCCATGTAGGAGTGAAATTATGGTATTTGTTTTGTTCTTACTTATTTTGCTTAGAATTCTACTCTTTAGCTCTGTCCAGATCGTTGCAAATGGCAAGACTTCATTGTTTTTATGATCAAATAATATTCCATTGCATGCATATATATATATATATATATAACATCTTCTTTGCCCATTCATCTCCTGATGGATACTTGGGTTGCTTCTGTAATTGGGCTATTGTAAATAATGCTGCTATTAACATAGGGAAACATGTATCTCTTTGAATTAGTGTTTGTGTTCTTTGGGTTAATACCCAGTAATGTCATTACTGGATAGTAAAGTAATTCTATTTTTAACCTTTTGAGGAAACTCTATACAATTTTTCCACAATGGCCATACCAGTTTGCATTCCCACCAACAGTGCAAAAAGGTTTTTTTCTCTGCATTCTCGCCAACACTTGTTGTTTCTTGTGTTTTTTATTTTAAGCATTCTGACAAGTGTGAGGTGATATTTCATTGTAGTTTTGATTTGTATTTCCCTGATCATGAGTGATGTTGGGTATCTTTTCATGGGTCTATTGGCCACCTGAATGCCTTCTTTGGAAAAATGTCTTTCATGTCTTCTGCTCATTTCTTAATTAGATTATTTGTTTTTTGGGCATTGAGTTTGATAAACTTTTTATAGATTTTGTATACTAATCTTTTTGAGATATGTCATTTGCAAATTTCTTCTCCCATTCCATCAGTTGCCTTTTAGTTTTGCTGATTGTTTCCTCTGCTATGCAGAAGCTTTTTGTCTTGATGAGGTCCCAAGAGTTCATTTTTGCTTTTTTTTTTTTGTTCATTTTTTAGTATTTTGATAAAGAGAATGAGTGAGGAGGGCAAAGAGAGAGAGAGAGAGAATCGCAAGCAGGCTCCACACCACCAGTGCAGAGCCCCATGTGGGGCTCAAACTCACAAATGGCGAGATCATGACCTGAGCCAAAACCAAGGGTCAGACGCTCAACTGACTAAGCCACCCAGGTGCCCCTTCTGTTATTTTTTAAATCAAATTATTTGTTAATTGGGGAGTTGCTTTTTATAAGTTCTTTATATATTTTGAGTACTAACCCTTTAGCAGATACATCACTTGCAAATATCTTCTCTTGTTCTGTAGATTGCCTTTTAGTCTTGTTCATTGTTTCCTTTGCTGTGCAGAAGCTTTTTATTTTGATGGAGTCCCAATAGTTTATATTTGCTTTTGTTTTCCTTGTCTCAGGAGGCACATCTAGAAAAATGTTGAGGCAGTTGATGTCAGAGACATTACTGCCTGTGCCCTCTTCTAGGATTTCTATGGTTTCAGCTTGCACATTTAGGCCTTAAATCAGTTTATTTTTGTGTATAATGTAAGAAAGTGATCCAGTTTCATTCTTATGCTTGTAGATGTCCAGTTTTCCCAGCACCATTTGTGGAAGAGACTTTTTCCCACTGCATATTCTTTTCTGCTTCATCAAAGATTAATTGGCTGGAGGCTGCTTCAGATTCTGTATCTCCCTCTCTCTCTGTCTCTCCTCTGCTCACACTATTGCAACTTCTTTTGTGGCCTACTATCTGATCTATTCTGGAGAATGTTTAATGTGAACTTGAAAATATAATAATTATGTATTATTATGGAATGTTCTGAAAATATCTGTTAAATCTGGCCCACTGTGTCATTCAAAGCCACTATTTCCTTGTTGATTTTTTGTTTAGATGATCTGTCCATCAAAGTTAATGGAGTGTTAAAGTCCCCACTATTATTGTATTACTATCAAAAAATTTTTTTGTTATTAACTGTTTTATTTATCTGGGTACTTTCATGTTAGGTACATAAATATTCCTATACCTTCTTGTTGAATTGTTCCTTTATTATTATATAGTGTCCCCCTTTTTTTTGGTCTCTTGTGACAGTATTTGCTTTAAAGTCTATTTTGTCTCATGTAAGTCTTGCTACTCCAGCTTTCTTTGGACATAGATTTGCATTATAAATGTTTCCCCATTCTCTCCATTTCAATATGCAGGTGTCGTTAGGTCTCAAATGAGTCTCTTTATAGGCAGCATATAGATGGGACCTTTTTTGTTTCATCTACTCTCTCACCCTGTGTTTTTTGATTAGAGAATTTATCCCATTTACATTCAAAGTAATTATTCATAGATAGGCATTTATTGCCATTTTGTTGCTTGTTTCAGTACAAAACACTTCTCATTTCCCTCATGATTTCCATTTTCATCCATAGATTATTTAGAAAATATATTGCTAAATTTCAAAAAACATATATTGAATATTATAGTTATCTTTTTTGTTCTCGATTTCTAATTTAATTGTGGTAAAAAGAACATAAAATCATTTGAAATGTATTGACACTAAATATTGCTAAGCAATATCATTGTATCATTCCAGGAATACTGAAAAGAACGTAAACTCTTTAAGTGTTAGATAAGTGTTTTATAAATATTAATTAGATTAAGTTAGTTGTCTGGATTATTGAAATCTCTTATAATCAGTGAACTTTTCCTGTCAAGGGCTGTTTTCAGTTTTGTAGGCCGCATACTCTCTGTACCAACTACTCAGTGTTGCCCCTTTAGTGCAAAATAGCTACAAACCGTACATAAACAAATAGGATGGCCAGATTTAGCCGAAAGGCTGTAATTTGCCAACTCCTGTTCTATATTGTTGCTATTTTTCAATCGACTTGTTCTTTCACTTACTGAGACAGGAGTATTAAAAACTAATTATGGATTTGTTTAGTTCTTAATCCTAACTTCTTAATGAATTGACTTTTCTATTATTATAAAACATCTCCCTTTATTCTTATTAATGCTATTTAACTTAAAGTTTATCTTGTCTGATATTAACACCATCAGCTTTATTATAATTAGTATTTACATGGTATAATTTTTCCATCCTGTTTCAACATTTTTGTGACTTTACATATTTAAAATGTTTCTCTCATAAACAATATACAGTTGGATTTTTCCTTTTTATTCCATCTAACATTCTCTACCTTTTTTTTAATGGGAGCATCTAGTCGAATTACATTTAATTCTATGGTTGGATTTAATTTTACCATCTTGCTACTTATTATTTACCTTCTTTCTTGATTCCTTTGTTTTTCTTTCATTTGCCTCCTTTTGAATGAGAATTTTTTATATGTCATCTAACCTCACATACAGGCTTTTCAGCTGTATGCCCTTGTTTTATAATACAGTGTCCATCCTTAACCTATTTTATCTTGATTAAATTTATATCACTTCATATGTAATGAAAGACATTTTAACAGTGCTAGTTTGGGCTCTTTGAAAAGCAGACACCAACATAGGATTATATGTACAATATTGTAGGGAACATCTGTGAAGGACAAAAGGGGAGAGATCGGGATGAGGTGGAAATATCCTTCAGGCTGTGAAAGGAGAATGGATAAGAAGAATTGTGGAGATAGAGTCTCAGATTGCAACACAGTTCTAAGAAAGTCTTGATTAAGCTCATGTGTCTGGCATTAGGCCGAAATGTCTTTAGTACTCCTCATGATGCTGAGCCATTAACTAGTAGCAGCCAGGGAAATTATAACCTTGGCGTGAAAACTACAGTAGATAGAAAGGGGCAGTAACTAAAAGTTGCCAGTCAACTGCAGACTGCAGTAGGCTTTTCTGAAGGAAATTTGAGCAGTTCATCTCCATGCTGCCACAGACCACCCCTGGTGCTGTATGGATCCTTTTCTCCCTATGTGTTCAGGAAGCAACTAAATTTCATGGTTCCTACAGATCTCTCTCTTCCAGTGGAAACTTAGAAGACAGAGAATAGTGAGACAGTCTGTTTTCCTTCCAGGCTGCTAACCAACCAGCCAGGCCATTGGACATTTTCTAGGGATCTGCATCTGCATATATAGTCTTAGTTACTTCTATTATCACTCAAAGTCAAAGACTAGGTGTGTCATTTGCAGGGCTGCATCTTGGGAAGATTTTCACTTTTCTCTGCCTTTCAAGGTCACCCTTGACTGTGGATCTAATGTAGCACTGTTTTCAGCTTGTCTCCATGTACTGAGTCAACTCAACTGTATACCAAGTTCAGACTTTTCTTCCCCCCCTCAGCTGATCATATGAGATCCTCCCTACAACCATCAGTGTGACCTGGGAGATGGGTGCTGATGGAGCTATAATGAATAGTGGAAGTGTAGGCAACCTGCTCATGCAGTTAACTTGGGCTCTCTTAGGCTTAGGCTTGAGCCTGTAACAATTCCTTTTTATAACAGACTAAAAGTTGGCTTACCCAACTTTTGACTTGATAGATCTGATAGACTCCAGATCAACAGGGATAATTCCAGGTGCAGGATCATTTGCTGATCCAAATAACCAAGCATTCTATCTCTAGGTGGTCCCTATTGGCCAAAAGCTTTTTTTCAAAAGGCATATATTTCTCTGCCGCAAATGTCATGACCTTGCTCCAGAACCCCAGAGGCCTGCAATGCCATTCTCCCACAGAAGCTTGCTATCAATTTTGCACTGCATCTTTTCCTACCAGAGATACCTCTAACACCATAGAACCTGTTAGACTACATGACCTATATGGCACCGTCACCATGACTTGCTGCCAAGCTCTTTTCTATTTTGGGGTCCCCTTCAAAGCTGTTGGTCTTCTGTGTCACCAGGTATATGGGCCAGAACAATATTCCTACTTGTTGAATGCACTGTCTCTAGATCACAATGTGGCTTACCAGGCACTGTGCTTCCATCTCTGTGGTAGGAAGTGCAAGATGCAATCTTTTTTCTTTTACTTTGCCAGAGATTGCTTACCACACCCTTGACCAATAGACCCTAAAAACTTCACTTAAGTGGCTGGTTCCTGAATAGTTCATAGAGCTTTTCTTACACTCTCTAGAGCCCATGGGTCTTAAGTTGACTTCAGTGTACTACCTCCTTTCACTCATTTGCCCCCATCAGCATGATGTAATACATCAATGTGATGTTCTACAGGATGTCTAGACAGTCCAGATCTCTTTGGAATATATTATGTCAGAGGATGGGAAAATTAACATAGCCCTACAAATTAATATTCATTGTCCATTCCATATATGAACTCCTTCTAATCTTCTTTTCTGATCAGAATAGAAAAAAACACGTTCTCGAAAGCAGCTGACCTTATGCCATGTATCTGAAGCCTTATGGATACACTCTAGCAAGAGTCCCCAACTCCAACCCTGCAAGTGCAAGCTGACATTCCTGCCATTACAGAACAACAGGAGAGAAATGAGACAAATAGACAACAAACAGCAAAAAGGATGCCTAAATACAAACATATCAATTATCACATTAATGTGAATGTACCAAACACTCCAATCAATAAACAAAGATTGACAGACTGGATAAAAAAACAAAGATCCACATATCTATTGTCCCCAGTTCCTCAGGGTGACAGAAGTATTGTAAAACTAATTATAGTAATGATTGGAAAACATGCATTTTTCCAAAAGCGATTAAACCAAACACTTAAAAAGGGTGAATGTTACTATATATAAATTATACCCCAATAAAGGTATGAAAGAAAACATTAAAAAAAGAGGATATCATCCAACTCATTCCATGAGTCTGGAATGTCCATCATCTAGTTAGTCAAGGGGGCGGGGGGTGGGGAGCGGTGAGAAGACGACAGACAATATAACTGATAAAGTAGATGCAAAACTCCTAAACAATTGAGAAACTGAATTCATCAATGTGTAAAGAAAGATAAAACCTCCTGACCAAAGTGGGTGTGTCTCAAGAATGGAAGCGTGTCTTACCCTTAAATAGCTGGGTAATGCAGTTCATCATACTTTTTTTTTTTTTTTTTAACATTTATTTATTTTTGAAAGACAGAGAGACAGAGAACAGGGGAGGGGAAGAAAGAGAGGGAGACACAGGCTCTGAGCTATCAGCACAGAGCCTGACACGGGGCTCAAACTCATGAACTGCGAGATCATGACCTGAACCAAAGTTGGCTGCTTAACCAACTGAGCCACCCAGGTGCCCCTGCAATTCATCATACTAATAAATTCTCAGAGTAAACACTTACGATCCTCACAGGAGATGAAGAGCATTTGATAAAATATAACATCCATTTAGCTTTAACCCAAAATATAACTCTTATTAAATTGTGAATAAAAAGAAACTTTCTAAACATAAGTTACAATAAACATCATACTTAATGACAGAATGCTCAACATCAGGAATCCTACAAAGAGATCTGCTTCTGCTACTCCTTTTCAACATTGGACTAGACATTCTGTACATTCAGAGTGAAAAGGGAAAGAATTATATGTAACCATCAGTATTTGTAGGTACTGTGATTGTTCCTTAAGAAATCCCAAGAATCTGTAGATAAATTACTAGAATTAGTAGCAAAATTGCTAAATTAAAAAAATCTATATTCAAAAATTAATGGCATTTCTATGCATTCGTCAAAATAAAAGGTGTAAGTTATTTGAAGATGTTATTTACAAAACAAACCAAAAAAATACCAAAAAAGAAATTTTAATAGATGTACATGCTCTTTTTGGAGAAAATTATAATTGCAAGAGTTTACTGAAAGAGAAGATGTAAATAAAGAAAACAATATCCCATGCTATTAGATAGGAAAACTCAATATTATAAAGATGTCCATTCTCTTAAAAATATGTATCTCTAAAATCAATGCAAATCCAATCAGATTCCCAACTAGGTTTTTCATGGAACTCAACAAACTCTCTGTGTGTGTGCATTTAGGTTCAAAGAGCAAAAACTAATATTTCTGAGGAAGAAAAAGGTGGGGGCAGGGGGCCAGCACTACTCCCTAGCAAAACTGTTATAAAGGTATAGAAATTTAGACTCTGTAGTATAAGGAACAGACAAATAGAGGCTGGAACAGACCAGAAAGCTTCAAAACAGACTCGTGTGTTTATGGAAACTAGATTTATAACAACATATACTGTATCAGCAGGAAAAGGATGAGCTATTTAACAAATGGGATTGGGATAGTTAATTTTTCATACAGAGAAATGAAATCTGATCCTTACCTCATACCATACACAGAAACCAAATCCAAATGTGCGTGGTAGAACTAAAGGATCTTTAGACAACAATGTAGGAGAAAGTCTATGAACTCAGCAGGGAGAATTGTTTCTTAGATACAAAATATAGACCACCAAGTAGAGCACAGCCCTCTCAGCGGTCTCTTTGACCTCTGGTGTCAGGCCAGCACCTCCTGCCCCCTTTTCCTTCAGCAGACCTTTGAGCAGGGCAGTCAGGGCTCTGGGTGGACAAGAGGAACATGGCTGCTGCCTCCTTTTTGCAATCTCATACGAGACTGGCTCCATCTTCCCACAGAAAGAAAAAGTGTTCAAGAAGCAAGAGAGACATGCTGGTTTAATTTAGAAAGCACCTTTCAAGAGACAAGCAATTAAGCTTTGAAATGTTGCTTCCCTGGTGTAATACCCTTCAGCTGGGCCACACATTTTCTTTGCCTCAGAGCTAATGAAAATCAACAACAATGTGTCTGGGGAAAGGGCAGGATGCTATGATGAAAAGTGTTGAGGGAAATGGGCAGGAAACAAGGATGCCAATCATTTTAGCGTACAAAAGGGATGCACTGTAAGTGACAAAAATCACTGTGCTGGAAAAAGGAGATGTGTATCTTATCTGCACAGCCCTGATGCTGGAACACCAATGGCAGACGCCCCTCTAGCCAGCCAGCTGGGAGGATCTGACCCTCTTGGCTCACATGGGCCAATCCCAAGGGAGGGCTCTGGTTACATCTCCTCCTTCTTTCTGCTGAGGGAAGAGACTGAGCTGTGCAAAGGGACCCAAATGTTAGAAGGAAGGAATGGATCAACTGTAAAGAAACACAACAGTTGCTAATTATTCTACCACTGATTTCTACTGACCTAACTCTGTAGAGTCCAGAGTTCTGCATTTAAGTAACAAAATAAATAAATCTTTTATTGTTTACATGCCTCCAACGTCATGGAGATTATTTATATCAAACCCTCTCAGTAAAAGTGAATATTCCATCTGCTGTCTGGTGGACATTCAGAGCCAGTGTTAAATCCTGTGACCATTTATCTTTGTTTTAAAGACTAGCACATTTTCACCATGGCTCCATCTCATTATAAAGAAGTCTTTGGAAGATTAGTGAAGCATTACAGGTACTTAAACTTGCGTGTGTACTCTAAGTCTAGGTATGGGATGATAACTCTGGCTGCTAAAAGGAAAGTGCGATGATTATACTTGACTCAGTAGACTATTTTTCACGCTGCCTAAGCTGCCTCTGGTGATAAGCTAGCCATGTATTCAGGTATTTATGGTCCTTGGGCTTTTGTGCTTTTTGTTTACATTGTGTCCCCATCAGAAACATGACTCTGCCTGTTCAATCAATCATCTATAAGCTGACCATATATTTTATAAAATTTATTTGTAAATAAAATTTACAAATAAATTATATATATAAAATCTCCACCACGTGTCCGTCTCTTTAAGCATCTAGGCTGCAAAATATAAAACAAATAGTCCTTGCCAAAAATCTGAGAGCTGGATGGAGAAGACAGACACACACACACACACACACACACACGTTAAGAATATGAGTTTTGGGGATGCCTGGATGGCTCAGTCAATTAAGTGTCTGACTCTTGGTTTTGGCTCAGGTCATGATCTCATGGTTTGTGAGATCTGTGCTAATAGCACAGAGCCACCTTAGGATTCTCTTTCTCCTCCTCTCTGCCCCTCCCCTGCTCACTCTGTCTCTATCTCTCTAAAAGAAAAAAAAAAAAACCTAAGGAAAAAAAAGAATACAGGTTTTGATATCAGATGACTCAAGTTCAATTCCCATATCTGGCATTTCCTAGTTGTATAGCCTTGAATAAGTCACTTAATTTTTCTAAGTTTTAATATTCTCATCTATAAAATAGAGATTTATTTATCTAACAAATATTTACTGAGGACATCCTTCGGGCCCAGCCTAGCCTAGGTGCTAGGGATCTAGCTCTGGGCCAGACAAAATCGCTCCCAAGTGAAGCTGGCATTCAGATATTAACAAACAGTGATTAAAAGTGAAATAAGATTGGTCTATGTGTCTGTTTTTGTGCCAATACCATACTGTCTTGATGATGACAGCTTTGTAGTAGAGGCTAAAGTCTGAGATTGTGATGCCTCCCATTTTGGTTTTCTTCTTCAATATAACTTTGGGCCCACAAATGTATGGCCAACTAATTTTTGACAAAGCAGGAAAGAGTATCCAATGGAAAAAAGACTGCCTCTTTAGCAGGTGGTGCTGGGAGAACTGGACAGCAACATGCAGAAGAGTGAAACTAGACCACTTTCTTACATTATACACAAAAATTAACTCAAAATGGCTGAATGTGAGACAGGAAACCATCAAAACCCTCGAGGAGAAAGTAGGAAAAAACCTCCTAGACCTCCACCGCAGCAATCTCCTACTCGACACATCCCCAAAGGCAAGGGAAATGAAAGCAAAAATGAACTCTTGGGACCTCATCAAGATAAAAAGCTTCTGCACTGCAAAGGAAACA